>JAHIAL010000124.1:600000-892125 GCA_021605145.1 Aegilops bicornis | reverse complement strand
CATGGCTCATGCGTCGCTGCGGATCCCACCGCCGAGCCTCGCCACTTTCGAAGGCTGCGCTAGGCATTCTCATCGGGCGTGTCAGCGCGATGGAACAGGAGTTTCAAGCATTTGTCAAGAATGACACTGCGGCTTGTTCCTCCCGTGTCCGGGGTCAATATCATTGACTCTAAGTGGGTGTTTAAAGTTAAACGGGCATGCCGATGGCTCCATTGAGCGTTACAAGGCAAGGTTAGTAGGCTAAGGGCTTCAAATGCAGGTATGGTTCTGGACTATGAAGACACGCTCACCCAGCTTATCGCCTACTACCATTCGTTCGCTACTATCCCTTGCTTTGTTACTCGAGGATGGTTTCTCCGTCGACTTGATGTGCGTAACGCTTTTTTGCATGGAGTTACGGAGGAGGAGGTTTATATGCGCCGCCCACCCGGGTTTGTTGATCCCGCACGCCCTAATCATCTCATCGCTGCCTTTTTAAGGCGCCTATGGTCTTAGCGGGCTCCCGTGCACGCATGCACGCCTTGGTTCGGTTTTACAGCACTTGGGTTCATTCCTTCTACTTTGTGACACATCATCGTTCCTTCTTCAACGCCTCGAGGTTACGTATGTACTTATCGGGTCTATGTTGATGATATTATTCTCATCCGCCTCGATTCTGCGCGCGCATATGCCTCGGGCTGCATTGAGTGATGATTTTGCCGCTTGTCAAGGATTTCGGTGCTCGCACTTCTTCCTTGGTCCGGAGGTGTCACGGTCTTCCTGCTGGAGTCACTCTTACCGGAAGAAGTACGCCCGGATTTGTTGCGTCGTGGCCGGTATGCTGCAGTGTAAACCCGGCTGCTACTCCTATGTCTCCGCCAATTTGATCGGGTTGTTCTCGCTTTTGATGGTGACCCTCTCCTCCGATGATGCCACCGAGTACCGCAGTCTTTGTTGGAGGCCCGCAATATCTTACTATCACTGCATCAGATGTCTCTTTATGCAGTCAATCGTTAATGTCAGCTTTCTTCTATGCGCCCACGACATCCCATTGGTCCGCTGTGAAGCGATTCTCGCGATATATATGCCTCATTTGCGATCTCATGGTTTGCTTCTCCGCGGCGCCCGCCTTTATGAGATCTCGGCCTTCTCTCGATGCTGACTGGCCGAGTAGTCCTGATGACCGGGCGATCCACGGGGGTATGCAAAGGTTTCTTGGTCCCAACTTGATTGGGTTCGAATGCTCGCAGAAGGTGCTACGTGTCTCGCAGCGACAGTAAGCCGTAGTACAAAGTGCCGGTCATGCGACAAATGAGATCATTTGGGTTCACCCTTGCCGAGGGAGTTGCGAAGTTCCTTCAGCTCACTCGAAAGTGCTTTGGTGTGATAACATTGGTGCTACATACTTATCATCTAACCCAGTGTTTCATGCTCGAACAAAACATATTGAGGTTGACTATCACTTTGTTCGAGAGCGTGTTGCATGAAGTCGCTTAGCATCAAGTTCATATCATCAAAGGATCAACTAGCGACATCTTCACGAAGCTCTTCCACAACCACAGTTTGTAGGTTGCGGCGCAATCTTAACTTAGTTTGTACTTCGTGCCACGCTTAAGATTGAGGGAGGGTGTTAGACTGTATATGGATACGTAGACTTGTGTATACGTGTTGTACTTGTACTTGTACCCTTTGGTACTTATATAATGAGATAGCCGCACCCCCAAGGGTGTCGAGCAGTTGCCCCCAATATTCTAGTTTTACAGTGGCCGTGAAGGTGACGGCGGGTAATTGCAGACCAATCATCGACAAGGGTGACTGTAACTTGGATGTGTGCAAATCGCGTTGTAACGAATGGAACGGGCACAGTGTCAGTCATGTTGCTAGTTGTGTTCCCGACGGATGCCAATGTTATGTTTGCTTTTAATCTCTCGCACAAGGTTAAAACATGATGTGACTTTCTCCCAAGTAAATGTATTGGGAGTAGCTAGTTTCGACTGTCCGTCATTGCTTATCTAAAATAATACTAATGAATCAATTTGTGTTTTGCTACTTGAGTTATATATATGCATGTCCATGTGTGGGGAGGATTCGTACGAGCCGCTAGTAAAGAGCTCAATTTTGTATCTACCATCAACCAATGATCTATTCATTGCGAACCCCGGATTAACATTTATTTTGTTGTCATTTAAAAAAAATCAATTAGTAGAACTCCGTTAGGTCATACAAAGATTCTCATTTTTTTTGAACGATACTTCTGTCAAAAACCTCAATTTCTTTTGTTGCCCAAACAAGAGAAAAAAAATGTATGTGTGTAACGTTTGTTGATCATGTCACCCTCACATGATAAACACCAAATAAAAAGTGCGCACGTGGACATGGCAACAAGATGGCAATGGATGACTCCCCGTCCACAAAAGCCAGCCTACTTCGACAACCTATTGGCCGTGTGTCATGGTCTACCCCGCTAGCACTAACCTCGAACTTGCTTTTGCCTCTATTAGTTCTTCGTCTATTTTTCACTTTTATGAGGTCTTGAGTGTCTCGTTTTATAGATAGTTTTTATTTTTGATGGTGAACTAACAAAAAGTTGTTCATAATCATGTCGAGCGCATGTCACTGAATGGGTGGTTCGTTAAGGGCGCTCTCAATGCTTGACTCTTAGCACATGATCATACACAAAATGTTGACGTGGCATTGCAATTAAAGAAGAAAGAGAGTGGAGTTGTATCTTAACTCATTTTTTGTGCAGTGTAATTAATCCTTTGAACTTTTGTGGCATATCTCCTTATTTTTCTCTTCCTTTCTTCTCTCCGCAACTAGGCGACAAGGTTGAGATGCCAAAAGGATCATTATAAACCAATTAAATGCAATATCACTTAGATATGACCCCTAAGATACAATGCATTGTGGTGATTGTCTCTTTTTTTTCTCTACCTAGGATGCGCCGTTAAGATATAATGCATTGGGAGAGCCCTAAGGTCGAGTGTATAACTACTATGTAATTAAGAACATAATTTGAATTTGCCAGCTTAACAAGTACTAGCAATTCTGATGTGAAAGCGTACTTTTAGAGTCTACTCAAATGTGTGGGCAGCATCGTTTAATCGTTTTATATATTTTACTAATTAACTTCATCTACGAAGCAAGAATACATAAATTTTACAAGCAGTTTCAATTTCTTGCGCATTATTTATTATAATTAATTCACCACTATAAGCAAAGAACATTTTGGCTCCCACACTCTAGCACATGATCATACACAAAATGTTGACGTGGCATTGCAATTAAAGAAGAAAGAGAGTGGAGTTGTATCTTAACTCATTTTTTTGTGCAGTGTAATTAATGCTCTAATCTTTTGTGGCATATCTCATTATTTTTCGCTTCCTTTCTTCTCTCCACAACTAAGCGACAAGGTTGAGATACCAAAAGGATCGTTATAAATTAATTAAATGCAATATCACTTAGATATGACCCCTAAGATACAATGCATTGGGGTGATTGTTTTTTATTTTTTGTCTCTACCTACGATGCGCCTTTTAAGATATAATGCATTGTGAGAGCCCTGAGGTCGAGTGTATAACTTGCTAAGTAAATAGGCAATTTTCGACTAATTTAATCCATAAGTAGATAACTAGCATGGCATTGACAGAAGTAATAGCATACTGGTACTGGTCTAAATAAGCACGTACTACGCAAACAGTAGACAAATCTACACATGATGCTAGCACTGCTAATACAGAAATTATCAGGAGAGGGATAAACGCGTTATACCCTCCAAGAGGCCATGCTTGAAGCCGCGGCGGTGGCAGCAGAAGCAGCATCCTCGGCGGCCTTCTTGTCGCCTCGGTCTTCGGCGGCTGACGCTCGGCGTCGGCCGGACATGGTGACGACGGAGACGACGCGACGTAGAGGAAGTAGTGGATCGGAGGCGCAGCACGCCGCTGCATTTCGCTTCCCAAAAACCTATACGCCTCTCCCGTGACAGAACCGGCCAGACGGGGTTTCGAGACCTGCTCTCCGTCGACCGTGGTATGCGTGATGGACGGGATGGAGTCACCGGCGGCAGCAGCAAAGGAACGACGATGGGCGGTTCGCTGCGGGAGCAGATGTGATCCGATCGAGGCGGCTTAGGGTTAGGAGACACCGTGACACTTATATAGACGCGGCAGCGTGGAGAAACGTGGGCTCGACCCACGTCCCGAAGTCGTGCGGATGTGCCCACGCATCCGACGCCTCCGGATCGTGGGCCTCGCTGTCGTAAACTCTCCGTTAGTGACTGGCAAAAATAAGCGCATAGGTGTGAGATCGACTCGGCTCATTCCCGCAACCCGCGACGCGTCGTGACGAGGCGTTGCGTGGCGTGGCGTGGCGTGGCGTGGCGAGGCGGACGGTGGAGGAGGAGCGCGCGAGGGCCTCTTCTCTTCTCAAGCTCCAATAGCATGTAGAAAAGCCACCCTTATAAGGAGGTCCAACTTCTCTTCCACTTCCGGGGTGGGACTAAACTTCCCACCTCCACCTAGTGCCAATAAACCCACATGGGCCCTTAGAGATTTTCCAGAAATTGCTATATGGGCTTAAGGCCCATCTCAAATTTCAAAGAATCCCCCACCGCATCTCGAGGGCTCATTGTGTCCTCTCGCTCCAATTGTCGCTTCGATATACTAGTGTTTCAAAGGAAGACTTGTTAAGGTTGAGCTTCACCTAGAGCAAGTAGCTACACTCCTTCACAACCGAACAATGGACTATGCCCTGAATTGTCGGTTTACGTGAAAGAAGCTTCACCACATGTATTACTAGTACTGGGCTGTCAAGGCTGACCCTGGTGGAGCATATAAGTCACACTCTGGCCTATTCATGAGCTTACTAGAGATCACCCCAATCTCATAGACCGTGACTAGCAAATGGGCTCACATAGGTGTGTTCCTTCAAAGATCGCTCTGTAGGATAGCATCTTGCTTACATAAGCTTTGGAACACATTAAGACAATAGTCATCCTACCATACAATATTGAGAGTATTGCATCTCCAACGGAGTGGGTTAGTGTAGTTACTCTCCTCAGCTCACCACTGGCTTGTTTTCCCAGGTCCTACTTCACGGGATCTCCGATCACATAGGTTGGGTTACCACCATGGCAACTCATGTGGGTCTCATACCCATATCCCTCGATGCACTATCTATCACAACACGCGATAGCCCTTCCGTAAAAGGATCTGCCAGATTCTTAGCCGTATGGACATAGTCCAATGCTATCACTCCGGAGTTTCTTAATTTTCTGACAGCTTTTAATCTCATTCTTATGTGTTTGTTGGACTTCATGTTGTCCTTTGAACTCTTCACCTTGGTGATGACTGTCTGATTATCATAGTTCGTAAGGATAGCCGGAACCGGTTTATCAACCAATGGCAAGTCCATCAAAAGATCTCGAAGCCATTCTGCTTCAACACCAGATGTGTCTAATGCTGTTAATTCTGCTTCCATTGTCGATCTTGTTAAGATCGTTTGCATGCAAGACTTCCAGGAAACAATGCCACCTCCAAGAGTAAACATATACCTGGGGCCAGGCCTTCATCTCATCGGCATCGGGAGATCAATTAGCATCACTACTATACCCTTCAAGTACCGACGGGTCTCCGGTATGGTGAAGTCCATAGTTCATAGTACCTTTCAAATAGCGCATAACTCTTTCAACGGCATGGCAATGTACATCACCGGTTTGGAAACAAACCGGCTCGATTTCACTCACAGCAAATGCAATGTCGAGCCTCGTTAAGCGCTTCGCTAGGTACATCAAAGGAACCAATGATTTGAGAGTATCTCAATTGATCTTTAGCCATGCCTTTGGACTTTCGAATCAACACGCTAGGATCATATGGTGTTTGAGATGGTGTGCAGTCCAAATATCCAAAATGACTCAACACCTTCTCAACATAGTGAGATTGCATAAGTGTGATCCCACCCTCATTATCTCTCAGTAGCTTGATGTTCAAGATAACATCAGCCACACCAAGGTCTTTCATCTCAAAGTTCTGAGATAGAAATGATTTGACCTCCTCAATGACTTTGAGGTTTGTTCCGAATATCAGTATGTCATCAACATACAAGCACAGTATAACTCCTTCGCCCCCACCATGGCGATAGTATACACATTTGTCAGCCTCATTAACAATGAAACCTACAGATGTCAGAGTTGTATTGAACTTATCATGCCATTGCTTAGGTGCTTGCTTCAGGCCATATAAAGATTTCAGCAACCTACACACCTTCCTTTCCTGACCATCTATCACAAAGCCATCTGGTTGTTGCATGTAGATTTTCTCATTTAGCTCCCCATTCAGAAAAGCTGTCTTAACATCCATCTGATGGACGAGAAGACCATGCGAGGCCGCCAACGAGAGTATTACTCGAATGGTGGTCAGTCTAGCCATAGGTGAATAAGTATCGAAGAAATCTTCCTCTTATTTTTGGTCATAGCCCTTGGTCGCAAGCCTAGCCTTGTACTTTTCAATCGTACCATTGGGCCTAAGCTTTTTCTTGAACACCCACTTACATCCCAATGGTTTGCAACCATAGAGACGCTCAGTGATCTCCCATGTCCCGTTAGCCATGATGGAATCCATCTCGCTTCTGGACCGCATCCTTCCAGAGTCACACGAGAGGCATACGCTCGAAATAGAAGTGGAGTATCATCCACGAGGTAATAAAGGAAATCATCACCAAAGGTCTTTGCAGTCCTTTGTCTCTTGCCCCTACCAAGGTTTCCTCGTCATCCTCCTCAGGATTTTCATCATGTGTTCGTTCATAATATTCCATACGAATGGCAGGTTCATGAGTCTCCTCAGATTCCTGTCTAGAAGTGCTTTGCGTATCTCTCATAGGAAAAATATCCTCGAAGAATGTAGCATCTTAGACTCCATAATTGTATCGACCTTCTGGTCAGGTACCTCAGATTTCACTACTAAAAATCTATAGCCAACGTTGTTCTTAGCGTAGCCCAAATTAACGCAGTCCACAGTCTTGGGTCCAAGCTTACGCTTTTTGGGGATCGGCACGTTGACTTTTTGCCAAACAACCCCAAATGCATAAGTACGAGAGTGTTGTCCTTCTCTTTGCCCATTTCTCATAGGGAGTGATCTCATTATCCTCTGCCGGAACTTTATTCAGGACATGACATGCCGTCAATATAGCCTCCCCCCACCATGCCTTGGATAAACCCGATGTTTCTAACATGGCGTTAACCAGATTAGTTAGAGTACGGTTTTTCCACTCGGTAACCCCGTTTGACTGGGGAGAATAGGGAGGCGTCCTCTCATGAATAATGCCATGTTCCGCACAAAAGGAATCAAACTCACTCGAGAAGTACTCTCCACCACAATCTGACCGGACTCATTTAATTTTCTTTTCAAGTTGATTCTCAGCTTCTGCCTTATAGATTTTAAAGTAGTGTAGAGCATCTCTTTAGTATTTAACAGATACACACAACAATATCTAGTGGAATCATCTATCAATGTCATGAAGTATTTCTTTCCACCTTTAGTCAACACACCATTCATCTCACAAAGATCGGAATGTATGAGTTCTAATGGTGCCAAGTGTCTCTCCTCTGCGGCCTTGTGAGGCTGGCGAGGTTGCTTAGCTTGCACACACAAAAGACACTTAGAACCTTTGGCTAATGTGAAACTTGGGATTAAATCCAACTTAGCTAGCCCGTCATAACACCGAAACTTATGTGACAAAGACGTGAATGCCAAACTTCAGATTCATTAACACTCGAATGAATATGGTTAACGATTTTATTACGTAAATCATGCGAGGGAAAGGCGGATCATCCCTCCGCCTCATAACCTTTTCCAACAAATAGTCCATACTTAGTAACAACTAATTTATTAGGACTCGAAAACCAACTTAAACCCTTCTCTACATAGAAGGGAGCCACTAACGAGGTTCTTCTTGATGGCGGGGACATGCTTTGCGTTTCTTGATGCACGATCCTTCCGAGTAAACTTCAGATCGACCGTACCAACACCATGAAAAAGAAGTACTCGGCGCCATTCCACATCAATACAGACACGTGGCATGTGACCTGGTAAGAAGAAAACAATGAAATGTCATCACACACATGAACACCTGCACCTGTGTCCACCCACCAATCGGTGGGCTGAAACATTGAAAAAGCAGTATACCGTACCCAGATGCACCATTCTCATTGTTGCCCACAATCATGTTGACAGACTTGGAGTCCTGTCCGGACTTCTTGTACTTGTTTCGGCACTTGTTGGCCCAATGTTCAACCGAACCACAAGTAAAGTAGCCCTCATCCTTCTTGTTCTTCTTGAAGGTCTTCTTACCCTTCTTCTTGAAGTCGGTATTCTGTTGGACACCGTTCTTTCCCTTGGGCTTGTGGGAGTTGAAGTTCCTCTGGTTCACCATGTTGGCAATAGAAGTCCCTTCGGCCCTTTTCTGTGCGAGTCCTTTGCCCTCGAATTCTGCTCAACACTCAGATGGCCAATGACATCCTCCACGGAGAATTCACGCCTCTCATGTTTCAGAGTGGTGTCAAAGTTCCTCCAGGAATTAGGGAGCTTAGCGATTATGCAGCCCGCGACAAACTTGCCCGGTAACTCGCACTTCAGAAGCTCAAACTCTTTAACAATGCATATTATCTCATGAGCTTCGCTCCAAAGATGCAGTAACGGTTCTCAACCATCTTGTAATCGTGGAACTGCTCTATAATATAAATCTCGCTCCTGCATCGGGCAACCCGAACTTAGATTCGAGCGCCTCCCACAAGTCCTTGGCGACATGCACATGTAAATATGCGTCGACCAGTTTATCTCCGATCACGCTGAGAACTGCTCCGAGAAACACAATGGTTGCCTCCCTGGACGCCTTCTCCTGTTCAGGAGCAATCGTTCCCGTGGACACACTAGTGACCCAAAACATGTTCATAGCCGTGAGCCATAAAGTGGTCTTTGTCTACCAATGCTTAAAATATGTACCGATAAACTTATCCGGTTTCAGTGCTGCGGCAAAGCCACTGGACGAAAAATTCCTACACATAATAGGTTTTTGGAATGCTAAGTAAATAGGCAATTTTTCGATTAATTTAATCCATAAGTAGATAACTAGCATGGCATTGACAGAACTAATAGCATACTGGTACTGGTCTAAACAAGCACGTACTATGCAAACAGTAGACAAATCTACACATGATGCTAGCACTGCTAATACAGAAATTATCAGGAGAGGGATAAACGCGTTATACCCTCCAAAGAGGGCCATGCGTCGAAGCCGCCGCCATGCAGTGGCAGCCTGGCAGCAGTATCCTCGACGGCCTTCTGTCGGGCCTCCCCTTCTCGACGGCGCAAGACGCTCGCCGCCACCGACATGATGATGATGGAGACGACGCGGACGTAGAGGAAGTAGTGGATCGGAGGCGAGCACTCGCGTACTTGCTTCCCAAAAACCTATTCGTCTCTCTCCCATACAGGAACCGGAGAGACGGGGTTTCGGAGACCTGCTCTCCCGTCGATCGTGTACGCGGCGGACGGGATGGAGTCACCGGCGGCAGCAGCAGCAAAGGAACGGTGGGCGGTTCGCATGGAGCAGATGTGATTTGATCGTGGCGGCTAGGGTTAGGAGACACCGCACACTTATATAGACGCAGGCGCGTGGAGAAACGTGGGCTCGACCCACGTCCGAGTCCGTGACAGCCCACGATCCGACGTCTCAGATCGTGGCCCTGCTGTCGGAAACTCACCATTAGTGACTGGCAAAAATAAGCGCACAGGTGTAAGCTCGGCTCATTCCCGCAACCCGCGGCGCGTCGTGACGAGGCGTGGCGTGGCGAGGCGGGCGGGATGAGGAGCGCGCGAGGGCCTCTTCTCTTCTCAAGCTCCAATAGCATGTAGAAGAGCCACCCTTATAAGGAGGTCCAACTCCTCTTTCACTTCCGGGATGGGACTAAACTTCCCACCTCCACCTAGTGCCAATAAACCCACATGGGCCCTTAGAGATTTTCCAGAAATTGCTATATGGGCTTAAGGCCCATCTCAAATTTCAGCATAACTACTATGTAATTAAGAACACTCTTAAATGGGACGGTGTGAACTTAATTTGAATTTGCAAGCTTAACAAGTACTGTAGCAATTTCTTATGTGAAATCGTATTTTTAGAGTCTACTCAAATGTGTGGGCAGCATCTTTTAATCATTTCATGTATTTTATTAATTAACTTCATCTTGAAGCAAGAATACATAAATTTTACAACCAATTCCGATTTCTTTCTCATTATTTATTATAATTAGTTCACCACTATAAGTAAAGAACATTTTGACTCCCACCCTCCAGCTTAAATTTGTTTTGTTTCTCTTAGCTACTTGGACTTTTAGTGTTGACCTGGTGTTGATGCCCGTACCTCCCTCCATCTTTGGAGGAGTTGCAGGAAGGTGTATGGCACCTGGTTAGGATAGTACTTTGTTGTAATTTATAAATATTTTTTCTGATTAACTATATATAAATAGGAGGATTTCCTACTATTGTCATTCTGTTAAAGGGGAACATTTCAATCCCAAAGAAAGATTACTAATGCAAAACTATCTTTCACAAAAATGTCGGTGTGAGAATCCGACGCCCTCAGATTCAGCTGGCGGCCACCGACCGCATAGTGGGTTCTGCCATGGCTCGGATGCTACCGTGATACGGGCTTCTGGGTCGTCGGATTCTCTGGTCGGATGGCCCCAAAGTAACCCTGCAACATTTACCAAAAAGCCTCCTAAAAGTTTAAAAAGTTATGCATGGATCCAGTAGATGCAACAGCCCCGGATGCCGTCTTATTTGAGAATGGTAGTAGCAGCAGATACTTGTGCATAGGCTTGCAACGTCTATCTTTTATTTTTGAGTCTAAACACACTTTATTGATCATAAAAGTTCATAGGAATACAATGAATGTCTGGTGGGTTTATAAGCCATAAGTGGCGCCCATAATCTAGTCCGAAAGCGTGTTTAGCGACGCTATGTGCCTCGATATTTGTCGATCTGCCCTCAAAGATGAAGGTGCAATGATCAAAGTCATGTGCCGTCTCATTGATCTCCTTGATAGTACTAGCATATAATTCTCCCGTGCCTTCTTTGATGTCCCTGATCACTCCCTGGCAGTCCGATGCAATAACAAGCCGGGAAATATCCAAGTCCGACGCTAGAGCAAGCGCCTCACGACATGCCAAGGCTTCCAGAGTAGCCGGATCCACCACTCCCGGAATCTTGATCGCCGAGGCTCCTAGGAATAACCCGGTATCATCTTTGCACACTGCGCTGAACGTACCCTCGAGGGTATTTCTCGCAGTTGCTCCATCAACTCTGATCTTCGCCACTCCCGACAGAGGTGGTATCCATTTAGCCTGAACCTGGACCGGGTTTGGACTCCCTCCCCCTTGAGTCACTTTGGGCTTGCATTCCTCGATTTCTTGGATATACTTGGAAATGAAGCTATGCGTTGACAAAGGACTCTGGTATATGTTCTCATGCAGCGCCTGTCTCCGTGAATGCCAAAGCGCCCACACACTAGTGCAGAACCGGCCTTTAGTGCCGGTTCGGCAACCGGCACTAAAGAGTGGGGACTAAAGTTCCCCCCCTTTAGGACCGGTTCGTCACGAACCGGTGCTAAATGCCACCACGTGGCACGAGCCAGGCCCGGGTGCGTGTAGGACATTAGTACCGGTTGGTAACACCAACCGGTACTAAATGTTTGGGTGTTTTTTTTAATTTTTCCTTTAATTTTGTGTTTTCAATTTAATTTAGTGATTGTTTTACATTATAATGAGTTGTTAAATCATTAGGTGAAAGTACCGCGGATTAGTTTCGACTGGATGCATTAATTGGATCCTATAGCTATATACTAGCTAAGTGATCAAGAGTATATGCCATATATCCATATTATACTTGATCACCTAATTATGTGATCAAGTATAATATATATGGATATGGCATATACTTGATCACTTAGCTAGATCCATCCAAATTGAAACTAATCTGCGGTTTCTTTCATTAAATGATATAATAACTCATCATCATCATCATATTAATATAAAAACTCTTGCATCATATACTCTAGCTAGCTATAGCTAAAAATCATCGTAGTCGTCATTATCACTATTTAATCATCATAGTCATTGCCGCTATCTAATCACCACCAACACTAGCTTAAAGAAGAAACATTCACTTGTACTAGAAGCAAAAATATCATCGAGTTCAACATGATGGTCATGATATTATAAGCGTTCATAACACCACAAAAGCAAATCACTCTTTGAGATTAAGTTCAGGACGAAGAACACGGACTTGAGAGGACAAGTACTAAGAGCATGAACTAGCTAAATCACTCCTGCTGCTCTCTCTCAGGTAAAATAGCATAGAACATGTATAGCTCTCCTGATTCATCATACTGGAGCATGCAGATGATCCTGTCTCCTAATCATGGGCTGCGCTTCTCATTGCTGCCCCCTAGTACTTCTCTGCGATTGTTAACAATTTTCCTCCAATTTTTCACTATTAAGCATTCATCGCTTATAGAAATCCTGAATGCACTCATGTGCAATGTAGGATATCTTGGCCGTAAGCTAACAACTGACATGCGACCTTTAGTCTCGATCCCCTGAGGCACAACTGTCATCGAGAGTCCCTGTTGAAGAACATCGTATAGTACTTAATTAATATACTTAGCAATGAAAGTTTAGCAAAAAAATTATGTATGCAAAAGATGCACCGAGGACAAATAGTAGAATTCTTACCATCATTCCTAAATAGATGTGACCGTAGTTAAATGAGATCATTATTGGTGCATACGTTTTGAGTACTAACATTTCTAAGTGCAGGAAGAAAATTTGTCTTGACAGTATGAAGATCCTCAAGCCATGAAACATAATGACTTATCTCCTCGTGGTTTAGTTCAGCTTCGGGACAGTAGTAGGTCTTGTCTACCAAGCGCCGGACGTGTTTTCTTGAATGGAAATAAGCTGTCAATAGAAATTAGTTGTTAATTATTTTTGAATTAGCAATATCAAAGACAAAAATATAGTTGAGAAGAACTCACATAATGGTAGAACTGGAGGCGTCTGCACATCGACCCAGATATCTCTATTACCTTCAACACCATCTTCCCATTTAATATCAAATGTGATAACCATATCAGGCTCAAATGCATAAGCCTTGCATAGTGCTTGCCAATTTTTGCATTCAAAATAGGTGTACGTGTTTGCATTGTATACTTTGACGTTGAAAGTATAACCATGCTCAGTTTTCAGGTAAACTCTCTTTACCTCCATAGTTTCCATAGCATTGAAACCTATCTTATCCAAGACAAAAATTCTTGCATGGCAGGGGATGCGCTAGTAGAATAGTGAAAATTAAAAATTATAAGTTGAAGTAAATGAAGCATATATAAGTCATGCTTAATTACGAAAACAGACTTGTCGTTGTGACTTACTGTATCGAATTCGAAGGTCTCATCCAGCTTGATGCTGAATCGCCTATCATCAACAAGGAAATTTCTGTCGCACAGGCCGCGCTGGTCTTCACAGTATTCACACATAATGAAATCTTTTTCGTCGTCAGACGACATTTCCTATGTTCATATAGGCGAAACATTAAACACTTACTAATTCAATTAATTCAACTAATTCAACTAGTTCTATTAATTCAACTAGTTCTGTTAATTCAACTAATTCAACTAAGCATTTACTAAAAATAAACTAGTTATATTAATTCAACTAGTTCAAATAATCTCATATACCTAAATTTTCTTACTAAAAATAAATTAGTTATATTAATTCAAGTAGATCAACTAAGCATTTACTAAAAATAAACTAGTCCTATATTCATCTAGCTAACAACTTTTCTATCTAATTCATCTAACATTAATCTAAACAATAGAAAAAAGAAAATAAGTAAAAAATATGTGTGTGTAGTACTGTGTGTGTATGCGTGTGTACATATGTGTGTGTAGTGTGTGTGTGTGTGTGTGTGTGTGTGTCTATGCATGTGTGTATGTGTGGGCACGAGAGCGGGCGGGGGGGGGGCGACGAGCAGCTGACGGGCGGGTGGCGATGGGGCGCGCGACGACACGGGCGGGCGGGGTCGGGGCGATCGCTAGGGCGACGTGAGTATTGGTGAGACGGCTAATGACGTGGCGCGAGATTTGGGCGACGGGCCAAGGCGGCGAGGGCGTGGCGGCGCGGCGACGATGTCGCCATGAAAGTGGAGGAAGTGGTCGATATGGAACTGATTTTTGTAAGTGCCCTATATATAGGGAGGGGGCCTTTAGTACGGTTGGAGCCACCAACCGATACTAAAGGCAAATTTTGGCCAAAGCCAAGCGGCAGGAAATCTAGGGCCTTTAGATGGTTGAGTGGCTCCAACCGTACTAAAGGACAACCCATTAGTAATTCTGGTTGGAGCCACCATTAGTACCCCCGGTGCACTATGTTTAGTCTGGTTTATAAACTCAGCCGCGGCTGCTCTTTCGAACTCCTCTATATAGCAGGCTTCTGGGCCTAACTAGGGTGCGCTGCCCTGTGAGCCTGCCGGCCCTTTTCGGCCTGAATTTGCACACCCTAGGTCTGGCAGGCCCACCGGGCAGCGCCCCAACTATTTTTTATATAGTTTTTTTCTTTTATGCATTATTTAATTTTGAGTAATTTTTTATATAGTATTTTTGTTTTCTGCTTTATTTTTTTCTTCTATTTATTTCTGAGTAGTTTTTTTGCTGTATTTAGTTTCTTTGTGAATATTTTTGCTTTATATAGTTTTTTCTTTTCTGCATTATTTATTTTCTTCTATTTATTTTTGAGTAATTTTTTTATATAGTATTTTCTTTTCTGCTTTATTTTTTTTCTTCTATTTATTTCTGAGTAGTTTTTTTGCTGTATTTAGTTTCTTTGTGAATATTTTTGCTTTAGTTGATTCGACTGCTGCATAATTCTTCATTTTCGACTGATTTTCAATTTCACGGTCATTTAGCTATCTAAACAAATTGATGGCGTCGCTTTGAATGTTGCATAATGCCGGCTCAAAAAAAGTCTAGAGTTCAAATAAGTTTAAAAAAAATGAAGCGCCCGTATAATGATGAGTTCTCGTCGGAAACCACGATATTCGAAAGAGATTGTCCAAATTTAGGCTACACGGCAAGGCCCGGGGCTTTTGCCGTGATCTTCTCTACTCTTTCGCACATGCTATGCGTGTGAAATGATGATACCATGCCAAGTTTCAACATTTTCAGAGTTCGTTTTGTAGTGATTTTCAATTTCACGGTCATTTAGCTCTGATCTAAACAAATCGATTCTTGAAAAAACGGCAAATGATGTCGAACGTGATGGAAATTGATGATGTCGCGGGGGATTGAGGGGGAGATCGAGTGAGTGGAGAGAGTGAGGGCGTAAACATGTAAAAATATACATCAAAAATACATTGATTATCAATGATCTTTTTGTGTACAATCTAAATTGTCAATATGAGTCCTCAACGGTTGAAACCGGTGAAGACTCATATTGAGTCCACAAATTATATACACATAGAGTTCAATGAAGACCAAATGCTTGTGATACTTTTTTTTTGCATGGTAATCGTGTCTCATTTATATCATAAGGATCATGGTACAAGCCACGTACATACCGACCTGGCAAAACTGAAAAGACAGCAAAACGCTAGCCTTTGCACAAAGGAACAACAACCAAGAAGTAAAATTACAATCAAGACCAAGAAACCTTTGAACTTGACACCAACGCTCGTCATAGGCCTCGGTACCACCATAGCAGCCACCAAAGGAAACAATGACAGATCACCTTCACACTGAGCTCGAAGCGGCTCCATCGCTGATATGCGACTTTATGCGGACCTCCAAGGTGGTTCACCAAAAGCGAAAACCATTACCGTTGAACGAATCGCATCGGGCAACACCCCTGACACGCCCATCGAACTCTAGATCCGCACCCCCCACACGACTAAGACGCCGTGGATAAAACCATACACGCCATCCACGAACCACGCACTCAAAGACATGATCCACCATCTTCCAGATGTCACGATGCACCACAACTGCGATCCGCTTCCTCGGACTACTCCTCCCAAGCTCGGCAGCGGCAAGACAGAGCAAACGTCGTCGCAATGACGAAGCCCGAGGACACAGGTCCACCGAAGTCACCGGCGGAGGGGAGCCGCCGGAGGCCGGCGGCGGAAGCGAGTCCGCTAGCGCTAGAAGCTAGATCGCCTTTTTCTTTCTTCTTCAGGAGAAAGAAAAGCGAATAGTTCACGCAATACTTACGGCGCCAAGTTGCCCACGTAATGCTTGTGATACTTTGAGAAGTAACATATTTGAATTGTGCATCTGAACGCAGAAAAAATACATTGATCAAGACCGCCTTTCAGCCAAAACGGCGCCATCTGCTACTGACATAAAAATACATTGATCATCAATGATCTTTTGTATAGAATCTAAATTGTCAATAGGAATCTACCCCGATTTAAGAACCGCGAAGACTCCTATTGCAGCCACGCATCCTACACACATAGAGTTCAATGAAGACCAAATGCTTGTGATAGTTTGAGAAGTAACATATTTAAGGTGGTAAAAATCTTGCTAGGAGAGCGAGGTGGGACTAAAATAGGCTCAGAACCACCTCTTTACTACCGGTTAGTGCCACGAACCGGTACTAAAATCTTGGTGGCCGGTGGCACCTTTAATCTTACCGGTTCGTGGCGACGAAACCGTACTAAAGATTCGTGATTGAACCGGTACTAAAGATCTCCTCCCGCCTAGCCATTTGAACCGGCACTAATGGACACATTAGTGTCGGCTCAAATGCAAACCGGTACTAATGTATCTCAGATTTGACCCTTTTTCTACTAGTGACATGGTGACCGCGACCTGAGTAAACTCTGTCGGCGAAAGCATTTCCATTAGGGCAAACAACCATCTCTTCGCATCCGGCTCTGTTGTGTTGTTCAAAGCCTCAACTAGCTCCGTATCTTGCAGCGCCCACACACAACGGGCGACTGTACAGTGTAGTAATGAGTGTTGCCATGAATCTTCTGCCTCGCACAAGCCGCACCGTGTGCTAGTGGACATGTTCCGGTGATGTAGCAAGTCTGCCGTTGGAATGGATTGCTGAGCAAGCCTCCATAAAAAGATCTTCACCTTGGGGGGTACATTAGCTTTCCATAACTGCTCACATGCCTTTGAATCCCTGTCAATATCTGAGGAACTAGCTCGGCCTTCAAGCCATGCTTCTCTCCTCATCTTGGTGTTAACCAGCATGCGGTAAGCAGATCTTGCGAAGAACACCCCATTCTTTTCATGGATCCAAGACCAAAAGTCCTCAACGTGTCTCGTACACAAGGGTATTGACATAATTGCCTGTGCGTCTGTTGGAAGAAAGATCTCTGAGATCGCTGTGTTGTCCCATTGTGCACCTGGCAATATCAGTTCGTTCACCCCCTGAGGTGGATTCGCTATTCTGCACACTATCGGTCTCATATTGGCCGGGCGTGGAAGCCAATTTTGGTTCCCAATATGCGTGGTTAAACCATCACCAATGCGTCAGGATTAACCCCTGATTTAACACTTCTCGTCCATCCAGGATTGCTCGCCAGATTTGGGAGGATTGCAACGTCTATCTACTTTGAGGCCAGGGGGGCCGGCCGGGGGCGCACGAGCGCAGACGACCCAGTTATCCGCTGGCGCAGAGCGTACGGACACACTGGAGCCGCACTGGGCCGCACTGTGATAGTGACTGAAAGACTATACGTGTGCTGTACTGTGTGTGCGGTACCTATCTGAACGGAATGGAATATGCGCATGCGGGCGGGTTTTACGTACGTACTGTATGGCTGTATACCATGCCAAAAGACGCGTAGATCGAAATACGGAGTACAAAATACCATACGGTGAACCTTGGTCACCTTTTTTTTGGGCTAGTGGCACCTGCAGCATGCACGCAATGCAGCCCGCATGGTGCTTGCTGACTCACCGGCTCGTGCATGTGCATGTGCGTGCCGCAGCCGCATCCGGTTTGGATCTGCATGCGGGCCGAGACCACCAAACACATGATGCATGATCCATCGAGGCACCCGCATCAAGGGTGTGAACAAGAGACTCGACACCATCAAGAAGCGAAGCACTGCTTTCAGCTTCATCAATCTTGGTTCATACGAGGATCGTAGCAGTAAGGTGCACGCTTCTCATTCTGGAAATACCAGCCGCGAGACATCAGGGGACTTCGATCGGTCTGGTATAGTCGGGGAGAAGATCGAAGAAGACACAAGAAAGCTGGTTGAGATCATGTTGACTGAAAAAGAGGGCAACTCCAACATCATGGTGGTCGCCATTGTTGGTGTCGGCGGCATCGGTAAGACCACTCTTGCCCAGAAGGTCTTCAACGATGAAACGGTGAAGGCCGAGTTTGACAACACAATATGGTTGAGCATCAACCAGGACTTCGACAGGGTTGAGCTGCTCAGGACAATCATCACCCTTGCTGGGGCAAAACACTCTGGTGAAAAGGTGTTGTCTGTGCTTCAACCAATTCTCACTACTGCCCTTTCAGGGAAGAAGCTATTGCTGGTGCTAGATGATGTGTGGAGTCACGGAGCATGGGGTGATGTGCTTGAAATACCCTTGGTTAATACTCTGGTTCGAGGTAGTAGGGTCCTCCTCACTACTAGAGATGAGAGAGTTGCTCGAGGGATGAAAGTTGTGCTTCCCTACCATCACGTTGACAAATTGAAGGAGGAGGATGTCTGCTCATTGCTCAAGAAACAGGTACATAGCCAAACTCCATGCATCTTCGCTAATTATGCTTATTTGGTAAGTCCAGATTGTGAGAAAACATATATATCAAAAATTCAAGATTGAGGAAGCCACCACACGTGTTGTGCTATCGTCGAACTGGGCGGTTGTTATGCTAACGAGGAATAAACCGTAACAGGCCAAAGCTTCCAGGTTTGGCCCAGTAACCAACTCGGTTGGCCTGTGTTCTTGTCACATGCTACAAGAGAATGAGCTTATTTGACATCTACTCCCTCCGTTTCTAAATATAAGTCTTTTTAGTGGTTTCAAATGAACTACAACATACAGATGTATATAGACATATTTTAGAGTGTAGATTCACTCATTTTGCTCCATATGTAGTCCCTTGTTGAAATCTCTAAAAAGACTTATATTTAGGAACGGAGGGAGTACAACATTAGTACAGAAAACATACTTTTTATGGCGTAAAAAACGAGACAATAAGGGCTCCTTCGATTCATAAGATAGGAAAAATGGAGGATTGCTATACCCTGCTCACTTGAATTCTATGGAATTGAAAAAGAGAGGAATTGACACAAGTGGGTTCTTTTGAAAAAACAGATGGCAGCATAGCAAAATCACAGGATTCTTGTAAAAAGGTCAGACCTCATGGAAAGTTCCTATAAAATAGACTAGGGAAAGTTCTATAGGATTCGGGATTCCCAAGGATTGCGTTCCTGCAAATCAAGCACCTATCACAGGAAAAAATCCGTAGGATCACAATCCTATGAAATTCTATGGAAATCCCATGAATCAAAGGAGCCCTAAACTGGTGAACCGAACCGATAGCCTCACCGATTCGGTTTTAAAAACAACAGTTGGGTACAACCACCTCAACTAGCCACCCAACCTATGGTTTGATTTTGTAGTTGTATAAAAAATATGACTCCACCTAAGTATGGATGTATGTATTGTAATATTCATCGACATAATTAAATGCATAATTTGCTTTGTAATTGAATAGAAACCAAGCATCCCGGTTAAAAGGAAAGGAAAAAACTTAGCACCTTATGTTTTCCAGCCAGTGTAGTAGTACAAAGCCATAATTAAAAACTTAGCATGTTGTTGTGCCTGCCCTCTCTCTTCCTTGACGATCCATCTCATCTCATCGTCATGGTTTTTATGTTTTCCAGCCAGTGTAGTAGTACAAAGCCGTACAAGTTGCACAGTGATCACACGTGTACTACGTGCCGGCCGGACACTGCACATCTCTCCATCTTCCTCTTATCTTTTTTTTTCCTTTTTTAACAAAAATCTCTCCATCCTCCCCTCCTCAACGGCACAAATGTTGAACCTAAAAAAAAGGCACAAATGTACTGGCCAGACACCAAAAAACGCCATGGATTCACTTGTTCTCCGTGCCTCGTCTGCCCTGTTTAGCTTTATCGATCGTTACCGTTAACTAATCCGCAGGTTGAAGCCAATTGGTGTCGTCCTTGACGATAGATTCCCTTTCTTTTCTTAATTCTGCCCAAGAATAGGGAGAGTATATTTTCCTTCCGAGCAAGAAAAGAAAGGAGCAATATATAATCCACGGCTGGAGTCGCCGCGCACGTCCACCCCGCCGCAGACGCATGTCTTACATCCACAACCGCATGGCTCCCGTTTCTCTACCTCTCCCGTGGATTGCTCGCCAGAGGTGAGCGTGGTCGCGCCGGCCACTCAGGCGCCCATGGCCGTCGACCTCAACGCCACACATGCGGTCGGAGGGTCGTCCACCAGGGGCCAAAGGAAACATCTTGGCCAGAAGATCACCGTCGGCATGCGTCCGGACGCCGCAACCAATTCGACACAAAGCACACAACATCGGCGACCACGGATGATGACACGACCAATTGTTTCAAAGATGGAGAACATCATTTTCAGGCTGGGCGCTGACTGAACCGCAGCTGCCCGGGCCTGTTTGACAGCGCCCGGCCCGGACCGACGGAGGGCAATGCGGAGTGCTGCTAGCTCCTCCTCACTGGGTGCCCAAGAGCCATCGGAATCCGTGGCGGCCTTTTAGCCACTCTGGTAGGTCGGATTCACTGTCGGACATGGCGGGCGGGGGAAGACGAAGTGGTTTTGGGAGAAAAGTGGAGATGTTGAGTGAGTACGGACTGAGTTTGACTAGGGTTTCTTTGTCGGTCGCCATATATTTGTGAGGGCTGGAGTGGGGTCGTTGCGGGCCATAGCGGGCCAGGCGACCCAGTTATCCGCTGACGCAAAGCGTACGAACGCAGCGCACTCGTCGTGCACTGGGCCACAGTGGGGTGCTAGCACAGTGAGTGGCTGAAATGCTACTACTGTACGAGTGATGTACTACTATGTGTACAATGCAGTGCAGTACCTATCTCAACGGAATGGATTTCAATGGAATACGTGCAATGCTGGCGGGTTACCCAACCTACTAGGTCACAAGATTAAGTCAATCACGATCTGCTAAGTGTTAGAAGGACGGGAGTGATGAGAATATATTTACAGAACTATTGCATTAATGTTCAGAATAGTCTGGAGAAGATTACTGCATGGTGCGGCCGTCGCCGCCCGAGGTTCACTCCCTCGACGCCCAAGGCCGAGCCGTCGCCGATGGAGCCCATCGAAGCCACGCCTGACCTGGACAACTACGCGAGTGGGTCGGCGCGCCCCCTGTTTGGCTCGGCGCGACGCGACGCAGAAACCGCTTACTCGAAAGCAAGGAAGCCAAGGCCGGGGTGACGAAAGCACGCCGACAGCGAGCGGCCCATGCAGGATCGAGCGCAAAGAGGAGGAGGAGGAGGAGCGTCGTGCCCGCGCCGCAGCAGTGCAGCCGACGCAGCAGGCCGACGTGGGTTCGGGCTCGAGTCCGGCGTTTCTGGTTGGCCCGGCGCCGGAGCTCATCGACCTCACCGGCCCGGGGGAGGAGGACGACGCCTAGGGCAGCACGAGGGGAGACGTAGTTTTTTATGTTTGTTAATTTAGTTTATTTAAGTGGACTCTCACCGATGTTTGACTGGAGTTTTACCCTTCAATTATGGTTGTTTGCAAGGGTTATTTTTCTCAAGTCCGCATGCAAAAAAATGCGCTGGGCCGGCGTTGGATGCGCCGACCTAAAACCAAAAGCGAACATAGGCGCCCGCTTGGCCGACCTAAGCGGATAAAATACAGACAAATCACGCGTTCGTTTTGGTCATCCGGTTGGAGGTGCTCTTGATCCACCCCTCTACTTGCAACGTCTATCTCGGGCCAGTATTCGGGCGCATTTGAGCGCAGCATTTATCACCTAATTATCCACGAGGCAGAAGGCATTTGACGCAAAGATCGGGCCGCACTGCATAAGGGCTAAATTTCGTGTTTTGATCCTTTTTGGATACTATTTCAGGATCTGACCCTCCTTCGATTTTTTTTGGGATTTGACCCTTTCGCTTACTGATAACCCACAAGTGTAGGGGATCGCAACAGTTTTCGATAAGTAAGAGTGTCGAACCCAACGAGGAGCTAAAGGTAGAATAAATATTTCCTCAAGTTCTATCGACCACCGATACAACTCTACGCACGCTTGACGTTCGCTTTACCTAGAACAAGTATGAAACTAGAAGTACTTTGTAGGTGTGATAGGATAGGTTGCAAGATAATAAAGAGCACGTAAACATAAACTAGGGACTGTTTAGATAAAGATGCAGGAGTTGTGAAATTGTCCCTAAGCAATTGACTATGTTACTAGACCGGTAATCACTATTGCAATTCTATTTGAGGGAGGGGCATAAGCTAACATACTTTCTCTTCTTGGATCATATGCACTTATGATTGGAACTCTAGCAAGCATCCGCAACTACTAAAGATTCATTAAGGTAAAACCCAACCATAGCATTAAAGCATCAAGTCCTCTTTATCCCATACGCAACAACCTACTTACTCAGGTTTGTGTTTCAGTCACTCACGCAACCCACTATAAGCGAATCATGAACGCATTGCAACACCCTACAGCGGGAATCCCTCACGCTTGTGCGACACGGATGGCACAATAGGACAACACCAATAATAAAACATGCAACTCAAACCAATCATAGCAATTCATCAATCACCAATAGGACAACGAAAATCTACTCAGACATCATAGGATGGCAACACATCATTGGAAAATAATATGAAGCATAAAGCACCATATTCAAGTAGAGGGTACAGCGGGATGCGGGAGAGTGGACCGCTGGATATAGATGGGGGAAGGTGATGGAGATGTTGGTGAAGATGGCGGAGGTGTTGGTGAAGATCGCGGTGATGATGATGGCCCCCGGCGCTCCGGCGCCACCGGAAGCAAGGGGGAGAGAGCCCCCCTTCTTCTTCTTCCTTGACCTCCTCCCTAGATGGGAGAAGGGTTTCCCCTCTGGTCCTTGGCTCCCATGGCGTGGGAGGGGCGAGAGCCCCTCCGAGATTGGATCTATTTCTCTGTTTCTGCGTTCTCTGATTCTACCCCTTCACCGTTTCCTTTATATCTGGAGATCCGTAACTCCGATTGGGGTGAATCTTTCGCCTAGATTTTTCCCATAAAATTAGCTTTCTTGCGGCAAAAGAAGGGCATCAACCGCCTTACGGGTGGCCCACGAGAGTCTAGGGCGCGCCGAGGGGGGTGGGCACGCCCTCGTGTCTCGTGGCCACCTCGGACACTGTTTCGCGTTAATTCTTCCTCCGGAAAATCCCAAATATTCCAAAATAATTCTCCGTCCGTTTTGGATTCCGTTTGATATTGGTTTTCTGCGAAACATAAAACATGCAACAGACAGGAACTGGCACTAGGCACTGGATCAATATGTTAGTCCCAAAAATAGTATAAAAAGTTGCCAAAAGTATATGAAAGTTGAATAATATTGGCATGGAACAATAAAAAATTATAGATATGACGGAGACATATCAGTATCCCCAAGCTTAATTCCTGCTCGTCCTCGAGTAGGTAAATGATAAAAAAGATAATTTTTGATGTGGAATGCTACCTAGCATAATCTTGATCATATGTCTAATCATGGCATGAATATTGAGACACGAGTGACTCAAAGCAATAGTCTATCATTTGACATAAAAAACAATAATACTTCGAAATGCACCAATAAAACAATCATGTCTTTTCAAAACAACAAAGGCCAAAGCAAGCTTATCCCTACAAAATCATACAGTTTGGCCATGCTTCATCTTCGTCACACAAACATGCTCCCATCATGCACAACCCCGATGACGAGCCGAGCAATTGGTTCATCTTTTTAACGCGCTTCAGCCTTTTCAACCCTCACGCAATACATGAGCGCAAGCCATGGATATAGCACTATAGGTGGAATAGAATATAATGATGGAGGTTATGTGGAGAAGACAAAAAGGAGAAGTTCTCACATCGACGGGCTATGGAGATGCCCATCAATTGATGTCAATGCGAGGAGTAGGGATTGCCATGCAACGGATGCACTAGAGCTATAAGTGTATGCAAGCTCAAACTGAAAACTAAGTGGGTGTGCATCCAACTTGCTTGCTCATGAAGACCTAGGGCATTTGAGGAAGCCCATCGTTGGAATATACAAGCCAAGTTCTATAATGAAAAATTCCCACTAGTATATGAAAGTGACAACATAAGAGACTCTCTATATGAAGAACATGGTGCTACTTTGAAGCACAAGTGTGGAAAAAGGATAGTAACATTGCCCCTTTTCTTTTCTTTTTTTTTTCTTTTTTTTGGTGGGCTTCTTTGGCCCCCTTTTTTATTTGGGCTTCTTTGGCCTTTCCTTTTTTTTTCCTTTTTATTTTTTATGGGGCAATGCTCTATAATGATGATCATCACACTTTTATTTACTTACAACTCGATATTACAACTCGATACTAGAACAAAGATATGACTCTATATGAATGCCTTCGGCGGTGTATCGGGATGTGCAATGATCTAAGCGTAGCAATGATATCAAAAAACGGACAAGCCATGAAAACATCATGCTAGCTATCTTACGATCATGCAAAGCAATATGACAATAAATGCTCAAGTCATGTATATGATGATGATGGAAGTTGTATGGCAATATATCTCGGAATGGCTATGGAAATGCCATGATAGGTAGGTATGGTGGCTGTTTTGAGGAAGATATAATGAGGCTTATGTGTGATAGAGCGTATCGTATCACGGGGTTTGGATGCACCGGAGAAGTTTGCACCAACTCTCGAGGTGAGAAAGGGCAATGCACGGCATCGAAGAGGCTAGCAATGATGGAAAGGTAAAAGTGCGTATAATCCATGGACTCACATTAGTCATAAAGAACTCATATACTTATTGCAAAAGTTTATTAGCCCTCAAGTAAAGTACTACTACGCATGTCCCTAGGGGGATAGATTGGTAGGAAAAGACCATCGCTCGTCCCCATTGCCACTCATAAGGAAGACAATCAAAGAAACACCCCATGCTTCAAATTTGTCACTAGCAGTTTACCATACGTGCATGCTACGGGACTTGCAAACCTCAACACAAGTGTCTCTACAATCCACAACCACCCACTAGCATGACTCTAATATCACCATCTTTATATCACAAAACTATTGCAAGGAATCAAACATATCATATTCAGCGATCTACAAGTTTATGTAGGATTTTATGACTAACCATGTGAATGACCAATTCCTATCATCTCTCTAAATAGATATAAGTGAAGCAAGAGAGTATAATTCTTTCTACAAAAGATATGCCCCCACTCTAACAAATATAAATGAAGCAAAAGAGCATTCTATAAATGGCGGTTTTCTATGTGAAGAGAAACAGGCAATCCAAACTTCAAATGATATAAGTGAAGCACATGAAGCATTCTATAAAGCCACTCTCAAAAGATCTAAGTGAAGTGCAATGAGCATTCTATAAATCAACCAAGGACTATCTCATACCAGCATGGTGCATAAAAGAAAAGTGAAAACTAAATGCAAAAGACGCTCCAAGTTTGCACATATCGCATGAATGAAACGAATCCGAAAACATACCGATACTTGTTGAAGAAAGAGGGGATGCCTTCCGGGGCATCCCCAAGCTTAGACGCTTGAGTCTCCTTGAATATTTACTTGGGGTGCCTTGGGCATCCCCAAGCTTGAGCTCTTGCCTCTCTTCCTTTTCCTCATATCGAGACATCCTCGATTAGACACTTCATCCACACAAAACTTCAACAGAAAACTCGGTAAGATCCGTTAGTACAGTAAAGCAAATCACCACTCTAAGTACTGTAGAAAACCAATTCATATTTTATTTTTGCATTGTGTATACTGTAATATAACTTTTTCATGGCTTAATCCACTAATATAAATTGATAGTTTCATCAAAACAAGCCAACTATGCATCAAAAACAGAATCTGTCAAAAACAGAACAGTCTGTAGCAATCTGAACATTCACCATACTTCTGGTGCCCCAAAAGTTCTACCAAAATTAGGAAACATAAACAAGTTGTACAGCAAGACAGTGCAAAAAGAATCAGAACCATTTGACTCTCCAGTTAAAAATGTTAAATCGAGCACTACAGCCAAAGTTTCTGTCCTGCACTGTACAAACCAACAAGCATTGTAAACATCCTAAAGGCAAACCTTGGCACATTATTTTTATAAAACAATGTAATTGTACAAGGGGATAATTATTTTTGATGATAAGTTTCTGTAATCAAGATTCACAAAGTTTCCGTGAGCATGAACAAAGTTCAAGGAGCTCTCCCACTTCAACAATGCTTGTCTCTCTCACTTTCACTTTCCTTTTCGAAAAGTTTTAGGTTCCCCTCTTTATTTGTTTTGTTTTAAACTATATGAAAGCACACAACAGAAATAAATGACTCTCTAAAACTTCCGGGTTGTCTCCACAGCAGCGCTTTCTTTAAAGCCATTAAGCTAGGCATTTAGTGCTCAAGTAAACGGATCCAATTCGGATCCCAAGGTATATCAAAGCCAATTTTAATTAACAATGATTTGTAATTTAGTAGTGAGAACAAAGTAAAATATATCATGCAACAACGAAGTCTAACTCTCTTCCTATGCATCGGCATATTATAAAAGAACAATTCATGCACACATAGTAACGGCCAATGCATAGTATAAGCAGTTTCTTGCAGTTTCATAGTATGGGAAACATAGAGAGGTGGAGAAATAGTTCCTCTCTCATAATAATTGCAAGTAGGAGCAGCAAGCACATGCATATTACATTCATCAAAATCATCATGTGCAATGGTAAAAGACAACCCATCAATATAATCCTTAATAACAACAAACTTCTCCGATATAGTGTAGTTTGGAGATTTCAAAAAGATAATAGGACTATCATGAGTGGGTGCAATAGCAACAATTTCATGTTTAACATAAGGAACTATAGCAAGTTCATCTCCATAAGCATAATTCATATTGGCATCTTGGCCACAAGCATAGCAAGCATCATCAAAAGGGATATTTCAAACAAATTCAAGGGATTATAGCAATCATCCTTCGATATAAGGCCTAAGGGAATTAAACAATGTATGAGTTGAAGAGTTACTCTCATTAGAAGGTGGGCACGGGTAGCTAATCCGCTCTTCCTCCTTTTGTTCTTCGCTCTCCTCATCATCTTTTTTTCATCCAATGAGCTCACAGTTTCATCAATTTCTTCTTCCATAGCTTCCTGCAAAATATTAATCTCTTCTTGCACAGCGGGGTAGGCCTCAATATATAGTTTAACATAGGCATTAGAAGCATAATTATCATAGCAATATTCAAGTATGGCAAAAAATTCAGATTTTTAGAGTGTAACATCATACTTTTCAATCAGAGAAGCAATTTCATAAGCACCCTTAAAAGCAACAAATTCTTCAATTTGTTGAACATCATAGTAATTATAAACACCCTTAGCATATGAAGATACGATTCCATTATCACTAGACAAGCATTGGTAGGGAAGGTGTTTCTTAGGGTTTTTAGAACAACAAGTAACATCATATAATTCACATAAAGTCCAAGCATAGCATTGCAAACGTTGAATTTGATCCCATAATTGTTTCCCTTTTTCAGATATACGGTGTCGCACATAACAAGCATGCTCATCTAAAGATTTTCCCTCAACTAAGCTAGTTGGGGTTTCAGCACGAGCACAAAGGGATCGAAGATGATCCAAGTAAAAAGCTTCAGTAGTGTGATAGATTTAAGTGGTTCTTCAACCATTGGTGCTGTAGGTACAACTAATTTTTTTGGTATTTTGCGTTTCCTACTCGTAACTAAAGATAGAAAACAACTAAGAACAACAAATAAAAATTACTTAGTGATAAAGCAAACAAGCACACACGAGAATATTCACCCCACGCTATTGCTCCCCGGCAACGATGCCAGAAAAAGGTCTTCATAACCCACAAGTGTAGGGGATCGCAACAGTTTTCGATAAGTAAGAGTGTCGAACCCAACGAGGAGCTAAAGGTAGAATAAATATTCCCTCAAGTTCTATCGACCATCGATACAACTCTACGCACGCTTGACGTTCGCTTTACCTAGAACAAGTATGAAACTAGAAGTACTTTGTAGGTGTGATAGGATAGGTTTGCAAGATAATAAAGAGCACTTAAACATAAACTAGGGGATGTTTAGATAAAGATGCAATAAAGTAAATATAGCGAGTGTGGAAAAGTGGTGGTAGGAGTTGTGAAATTGTCCCTAAGCAATTGACTATGTTACTAGACCGGTAATCACTATTGCAATTCTATTTGAGGGAGAGGCATAAGCTAGCATACTTTCTCTTCTTGGATCATATGCACTTATGATTGGAACTCTAGCAAGGATCGGCAACTACTAAAGATTCATTAAGGTAAAACCCAACCATAGCATTAAAGCATCAAGTCCTCTTTATCCCATACGCAACAACCTACTTACTCGGGTTTGTGTTTCAATCACTCACGCAACCCACTATAAGTGAATCATGAACGCATTGCAACACCCTACAGCGGGAATCCCTCACGTTTGCGCGACACGGAGGGCACAATAGGACAGCACCAATAATAAAACATGCAACTCAAACCCATCATAGCAATTCATCAATCACCGATAGGACAACGAAAATCTACTCAGACATCATAGGATGGCAACACATCATTGGAAAATAATATGAAGCATTAATCACCATGTTCAAGTAGAGGGTACAGCGGGATGCGGGAGAGTGGACCGCTGGATATAGATGGGGGAAGGTGATGGAGATGTTGGTGAAGATGGCGGAGGTGTTGGTGAATATCGCGGTGATGATGATGGCCCCCGACAGTGATGAAGCCATGTACCTAGGGTAGGGTCATGGCTCTGTCATAACTACCCTACCTAAGGACATCTCTAGAAGAAACCACCTGCCAATCGACTCAGAAGTGTTCCACTCGACGGACTCGAGGACACTCGACCATGAAGCCAAACACTCGACCATGAAGCCAACCACTCGACGGCCAGGAGATCTAAAGTCACTCTGCACGCCAACGGTCGGTTATTAAGTAGCTTTTATGGTCATCATAACACTTTATGTATAGCGTTACGAGTAACGCCCAACCTTAATGTATCTTACCCGGCATAACTGAGGGCCGGAGGGGTCTGGCGGACTCTATATAAGCCACCGCCCCTCCTCAGTGTACAGGGTTCGCACCCCTGTAACTCATACGCATATAATCCAGTCGACCGCCTCCGGGCTCCGAGACGTAGGGCTGTTACTTCCTCCGAGAAGGCTTGAACTCGTAAACCTCTTGCGTATACAACTACTCCATAACTAGGATCTTGCCTCTCCATTAGTACCCCCTACACTACTGTCAGACTTAGAACCACGACAGTTGGCGCCCACTGTGGGGCAGGTGTGTTAGCGACTTATTGGAGAAGTTGCAATTTTTTCCGATCTCCTTCATCATGGTTTCAGGCGGAGTTTTGGTTGAGGTCATGAGATCCATCTCAAGACGCGCTCACGTTCGTCGCCGACGACTACGCCCAACCCGGAGGCTCCGGCCGACATCGACGCGCTCCCGATCCACGGAGCGGCGCACTTTCGCGCAGCGTGCGTCGGCCAGCGTCCTCCTGCGGCAACCGTCGACCAAAGATGTCGGTCGGTCGTTGTGTCATCCTCCTCCTCGCTTCCTGTAGGTGCAAGCGCTCCGGGTCGATCGAGCTTCAGCGGTGGGTGAGGCACGCTGCGGCCCGCCTTGATCGGCCACCCCCAAGTCGCGGCAATCGAGCAAGACGAATCTCTCTACAAATTTGTTCGACTGTCGGCGGCTCCGCAGATCGTGATCCGAAAAGTGCGACAACGGTGATCCGGCGGTGGAGGTTACGATGGTCGATGGACCACGCGGTCCTCCGGTTTCCAGCGCCCGAAGAAAGCGGCGGCGGAGGCGATTCGTTGCATGCCCATGAAGAGTATCGCCCCGAGCCACTCACTTCGCTGCAGAGGGAAGATCTTCGCCGCCGGAACATGGATGCGCTACACACTCCTATCGTTGGAGAAACCCCTGAGGCTCGTGCCTTAGAGGACGCGCGCTTGGCTAAGTTGGCTGAGCGCACTCGACTAGAGAACCTTCAGCGAGCACTCGACGAGCGTGCACGGCAACGGGTTCCGGACTCTAGTCGATGTCAGCTCTATCCACCACCGACTCAGGTAAACCGAACTCCGATTCAGAATATAGCAGCTGCGGCCCGTATCGCAGAGTCGATTCAGCCTTCCCAGTCAGAGGCTGGCAGAGGCTTGATGCAGATCAGAGATTTACTCCGCAGCGGTGATCAAAATTCAGCTGTATCGCAGTCGCGAATAGGATTCACAGCAGATCCAGAGCCGCAAATACTGATCCAGTCGGCTCACAATTGAATCGCCCCCGAGGCGCGAAGGGCGTGGAGACCGGCATGATCAGTACAAGAACCGTGAGCAGTACGATCACTGAATCGATCGCGATGATCGACGTCGAGTGCCCACCCCTCCCCCAAGGGACGGATCGTACGTGCCTCGACAGCAGGATGATAGACGCCAGCACAGTGTTGGGCGAAGGATTCCAGTCGACCCCAGGGAACCAGGCTTTGATGCGAGATCCATCATCGTTCAAGGTCTGTTTGATAGGAACAGAGCTCACCGAGAGGGTCACGACAGAGATGTGCCCAACAGCAGCAGAGTGCATGTCTCTGTGACGAGTGTTTCAGTGAGCCATCGTGGTCAACGCGGTGATTCCTCCCAACTTCAAAGTTGGCGACTAGAGTCGATAAGTTCAACTGGTGAGTCCAAGCCTGACATTTGGGCTTGAGGACTACCGAGTGGCTGTTCAGATCGGCGGCAATGATGAGGTGGCCATGAAGCATCTCGCCCCTTATGTTGGAGGGCTCAGCAGAGCATGGCTGAATCGATTAGCACCAAAGAGCATTTACACTTGGGAAGATCTTTCCCAGTGTTTGTCGAAACGTTTGAAGGAACTTGCAAGCGACCAGCGGGATTGTGAGCTGCAAACTTGTGTGCAGAAGTCGAATGAGACTTTGAGAGATTACATCCAGAGATGGATCACATTGCATCACACGGTAGAAAATGTATCTGATCACCAGGCAGTCTGTGCCTTCAAGGAAGGCGTTAAGTCTGAGAGAGCTGAACCTGAAATTGGTCGAACGGAGACATGTCTCTCGAGTCGAATGATGGAGATAGCCACCAAAGTATGCCAATGGTGAAGAAGAGGATTGGCTCCAGTGTGGCAAGCACAAATCGATCATGCAAACCGGAGGGCGGAACTCGATCCCGGAAGCGAAGCGGAAAGCCGAGCCAGCTTCTCCTAGAGAAGCCTTAGCCGTGACTCAACGAAAGTTCAAAGGGAAGCCCAAAGGGCCTTGGAACCCTAAGAAGGTGAAAGACAAGGAGGGAAATGACGTGATGGATTTGCCATGCCACATCCACACGAAGAAAGATGAAGAGGGTAACTTCACTTACCCGAAACATACTACTCGACAGTGTCGGCTCTTGATCCAGCAATTCCAGGGGAAACAGCCCAAGGATAAGGAAAAGGAGTCGGACAAAGTTGATGACAAAGAGGATAGTGATGATGGGTATCCCCAGGTCAATTCCACCCTGATGATTTTTGCTGACTTTGAAAGAAAAAGTCGATTGAAAGTTATCAACCGAGAAGTAAATATGGTTGCTCCGGCAACACCCAATTATCTGAAATGGTCTCAGACTGCCATCACGTTCGACCAGTCTGATCACCCGACACACATAGCCACTCCTGGGAGGCAAGCTCTGGTGGTCGACCCAGTTGTCGAAGGCACTCGATTGACTAAAGTGTTGATGGATGGTGGCAGTCGCTTGAATATACTGTACGCAGAGACACTGAAAGGGATGGGCATTCCGATGTCCAGACTCAGTACCAGCAACATGAGTTTCTATGGAGTCATTCCTGGCAAGAAGGCTGCGTCACTCGGCCAGATTGCTCTTGATGTGGTTTTTGGTGATTCCAAAAATTTCCGCAAAGAAAAGTTGACATTAGATGTTGTGGATTTCGAGAGTGCCTACCACGCTATTTTGGGCAGGCCAGCTTATGCATGTTTTATGGCTCGACCATGCTACGTGTACCTCAAATTGAAGATGCCTGGCCCCAAAGGTGTGATCAATTTATCGCGGCAATCGGAAGAAGGCGGAAGAGTGCTTTCAGAAGGGCTCAAAGATCGTCGATGGTCAGATGGTAGCAGAAGAGTGGCAGGAACACCAGAAAAATGCAGACCCGAGTGATTTGTTGCGAGCCAAGAAGCCCGCTATGGAATCAGCATTTCAGTCGTCCGGTGAGACAAAACCGGTTCACATCCACCCGACCGACCCTAATGCTGCTCCGACTCATATCTCCACAACGCTCGACCCCAAATAGGAAGATCGCTCATCCAGTTCCTCCGTGAGAACTGGGACATCTTCGCATGGAAACCTTCTGACATGCCATTGCTCCTGTGGGTCAAGTGAGCACCGCTCACAGTCGACTCAAAGGCTTAAACCTGTCAAAGAACATCTGCGACGGTCCACCATCTAGAAAAGGAAGGCCATTGGCAAGGAGGTGGCTCGGCTCTTAGCAGCAGAGTTTATCCGTGAAATTTACCACTCCGAGTGGCTCGCCAATGTTGTTATGGTCCCCAGGAAGGACAAGTCACTTCGCATGTGCATTGACTTTAAACATATCAATCGGGCCTGCCCGAAAGATCCTTTTCCTCTCCCCTGCATCGACCAAATAGTCGACTCGATTGCCAAGGGTGTGAGCGATCGCCTTTCTTAGACGCCTTATTCCAGGTACCATCAGATCCGTCTGTATATGGACCCGATGAGATCAAAACAGCTTTCATCACCCCATTCGGTGCTTCGCTATGTCACCATGCCATTCGGCCTCAAGAATGCCGGAGCCACGTTCATGAGAATGATTCAGAAGTGTTTGCTTACTCAAATCAGTCGGAATGTGGAAGCGTACATGGATGATATTGTAGTCAAGTCACGGAAAGGTTCTGGCCTGCTGACTGACCTTGCTGAAACATTTGCCAACCTCAGGAGGTATGATATCAAGCTTAATCCATCAAAGTGCACATTTGGAGTTCCCGGCGGAAAATTAATCGGCTTTCTCGTTTCCGAACGAGGAATCGACGCAAATCTAGAGAAAGTGGGCACTATACTCCGAATGAAACGACCTGTGTGTGTGCACGATGTTCAGAAGCTTCTTTGGTTGCTTGGCCGCTTTAAGTCGATTCATCTCTCACCTCGGTGAAAAGGCATTGCCTCTTTACCCACCGATGAAGAAGTCGGACAAATTCGAGTGGACTCTCAAGGCGATGCAGCGTTGTAGAGCTAAAAGCCCGCTCTCCACTCCAGCCGGTTGCTGCTTTATCGTTCGACAAGAAAGAGCCTTTCTTTGCTTTACATTGCAGCCACAGGACAAGTCATCAGTACAGTACTTACGGTCGAGCGGGAAGAAGAAGGAAAAGCCTTTAAAGTTCAACGCCCAGTATATTATATTTCTGAAGTTCTGACCCCATCAAAGCAAAGATACCCTCATTATCAGAAGCTTGTATATGGGATTTATATGACCATGAAGAAAGTTGCTTATTACTTCTCTGACCATACCATTCAATTACCACGTGACGCCCCATTGTCGAGATTACGCATAAACAGAGATGCAACGGTCGAGTGGCAAAATGGGCGATTGAACTCCTTCCCCTGGATATCAGATTTGAGGCAAAGAAAGCTATCAAGTCCCAAGCAATAGCAGATTTCCTCGCCGAGTGGACTGAACAACAACTGTCGACTCAAGTTCAATCGGAGCACTGGACCATGTTCTTTGATGGCTCTAAGATGCTGAATGGTTCCGGTGCTGGGGTAGTGTTGGTTTCCCCCCGAGGAGATAAGCTCAGATATGTACTCCAGATTCACTTTGATTCGTCCAACAACGAAGCAGAATATAGAGCACTTTTGTATGGGTTGCGTATGGCCATTTCACTCACTGTCCGTCGCCTTATGGTCTACGGCGACTCAGATTAGGTGGTTAACCAAGTGATGAAGGAGTGGGACGTCAGAAGCCCAATGATGACGGTTACTTGCAATGCGTAAGTAAAGGTAGAGAAGAAATTCGAGGGGTTAGAACTTCATCATATACCTTATGAAAAAATCAAGCAACTGATGACTTGGCAAAGATAGGTTCCAAGAGAAGCCATTCCGGTGGTGTGTTTTTGGGAACATATCCACGCAATCGTTAGTTCAAGAGGATCCTTTCACCGAAGAAGCCCTGCAGCAAAAAGTGCCACAGATCCGGCTGAAGTCGAGGTCCCAGCCGTGGTAAACTTGATCATGGCAGTTTGGTTATCACTCCCGACCGGGACAGTGCTGCACATCGCGTATATCCTAAGGAAAGAGCTCCCGAGAGAATGAAGAAGAGGCTCGACGATCGTCCGTCGATCCAAGGCCTTTACTTGTGATGAAGGGATGTTACAGGAGAAAGCGTGATCGAGCCCGATCGAGGAAATGTATAACGCCGAGAAGAGGGTCGGATAATTCTTAATGACATCCACTCGGGGACCTGTGGCCATCATGCGTCCTCTCGGACTATTGTGGCTAAAGCATACCGAGCGGGTTTTTACTGGCCCAGAGCAAATGAAATGGCGAAAGAGATAGTCGACAAGTGTGGAGGATGTCAGTTCTACTCCAATATGTCGCACAAGCCCGCCTCAGCCACGAAGACCATTCCAATAAATACGGCCCTTCGCTGTTTGGGGATTAGATATGGTTGGACCACCGAGAACTGGCGGCAGAGCGGCTTCACCCATGTCTTGCGGTGGCGTTCGACAAGTTCACCAAGTGGATCGAAGCCAAGCCTATCAAGAATCTTTGATGCAGCAAGCTATCAGCTTCATCAGAGAGTTGATATTCAGATATGGAGTTCCGCATAGCATCATCACTGATTATGGGTCAAACTTCGATTTCGACCAATTCAAAGCCTTTTGCACTTCTCAAGGCACACGAGTCGACTACGCTTCCGTCGCTCACCCCCAGTCAAATGGACAAGCAGAAAGATCTAACGGCCTAATTCTCAAAGGACTGAAACCCCGTTTGATGCGTGATCTCAAACACGCAGCAGGCGCGTGGGTCAACGAACTTCCATCAGTTCTTTGGGGATTGAGGACTACTCCTAATCGATCGATTGGCGAACTACATTTTTCTGGTCTATGGAGCCGAAGCAGCTTCGCGCGACACCTTCTTCACAACGCACCTCGAGTTGAACTCTACGAAGTTGAAGCGAGAACAAGCCCGGCAGGACACGTCGACCTTCTCGGAAGAAGAAAGAGATGGCCATGATCCGATCGACCATCTATCAACAAGACTTGCGTCGATTCCATGCCAGAAACGTGAAGAGTCGAGCCTTCCAAGAAGGAGACTTGGTCCTCCGAGTGGACCAACAGAAGCCACACAAACTTGCCCCTACTTGGGAAGGCCCCTTCATCGTCACCAAAGTTCTCCATAATGGAGCATACCGTCTCTACAATCTCGGTCGCCAGATTGATGAGCCACGAGCTTGGAATGCGGATCTGTTCCGCCCCTTTTACACTTAAGTACTCACTCAGATGAGATGTAATGAAAGTAGTCTTGTAGTTTGTTTATCAAAGACAAAAGTGTTATAATTTTCCCATTAATTGTTGTTGCTTTTGTTTATGTAAGAAATCCCCCAGTGGGTGGCTTAGCTGCGAATCCGTTTCGCCTAAGTTTGTAAAAAAAAATCCTACCGAGTGACGAGCAAGCCTTTCACTCAGAGGCTTAGCTGCGAATCCGTTTCGCCTAAGTGTTTGAAATCCCACCGAGTGGAGAGTCTGCCTCCCACTGGAGGCTTAGCAGCCAGGTTTCGCCTAAGTTTGAAAAATCCTACCGAAAGTGGAGAGTCCGCCTCCCACTCGGAGGCTTAGCAGCCCCTGCTGCGCCTAAGTTTGAAAAATCCTATCGAAAGTGGAGAGCAATCCTCCCACCTGGGGCTTAGCTGCATTCCAAGACTGCCTAAGTGTTTGAAATCCCACCGAGTGGAGAGCAATCCTCCCACTCGGGCCTTAGCCGCAGCCAGTGCTGCGCCTAAGTTTGAAAAATCCTACCGAGTGGAGAGCAAACCTCCCACTCGGGGCTTAAGCTGTAGTCCAAGACTGGCCTAAGTGTTTAAAAATCCTACCGAGTGGAGAGCAACCCTCCCACTCGGGGCTTAGCTGCAGCCCGTGCTCGCCTAAGTTTGAAAAATCTCACCGAGTGGAGAGCAAACCTCCCACTCGGGGCTTAGCTGCAGATCCAAGATTAGCCTAAGTGTTTAAACTCCTACCGAGTGGAGAGTAAACCTCCCACTCGGGGGCTTAGCTGCAGTCTAGTACTCGCCTAAGTGTTTAAAATCCTACCGAGTGGAGAGCAAACCTCCCACTCGGGGGCTTAGCCACAGTCCAGTACTCGCCTAAGTATGAAATCCATTTCGATCCTAAGGACGACGAGGTGCAGGTCGATTTGTTACCTTCTCGCTCCGCCACAAATACAATGTGCGCTCTGCACGGACGACGAGGTGCAGGTCAACTCCTACCTTCTCCTTCAGAGCTCCGCCACAAATACAATGTGCGCTCTGCAAGGACGACGAGGTGCAGGTCGACTCCTACCTTCTCCTTCGAGCTACTAAGACAAATACAATGTGCGCTCTACAAGGACTGACAGGTGCGGGTCGATCGCTACCTTCTCCTTTCGGAGCTACAGCACAAATACAATGTGCGCTCTGCAAGGGCGACGAGGTGCAGGTCGACTGCTACCTTCTCCTTCGGAGCTAGGGCACAAATACAATGTGCGCTCTGCAAGGACGACGAGGTGCAGGTCGACTGCTACCTTCTCCTTCGAGACTCACAAGAAATACAATGTGCGCTCCATCCCGACCCGCAAGGACGGGGGTCGACTGCCATCTGTGCTCCATCCCTGCCTGCAAGAGTGCGTCACAAGCACTAAAATATATTCCGAGTGAAGGACAATGTTCGCTCGAAGGCAAATGTAAACATATTCAACGGCAAAGCTAAGTTCAGATAGCATTCTACGGGTCCAGAAGTGCTCAGGCATCAAGCCTGTTAAAGTTTATTGGTTACAAAACCACTCGACATTCCGAGGCAAATTTAAGGCATCAAGCATAAAAGTTTTTTACTCCTCCGGTGGAGGTATGGAAGGCGCGACAAACTGGTCCAGGTCGATTCCATCTGCAATCCGAGTGGCAGCTGCAATGAAGGTCTCCATGAAAGATTGGAAATCATGCTTCTTGGTATTGGCCACCTTGAGGGACGCCAGCTTTTCCTCCCGTGCATCCTTGCAGTGAACACGAACCAAAGATAGAGCAACATCAACACCACACCTGGCGGAAGACTTCTTCCATTCTTGCACTCGACCTGGAACTTCATTCAGTCGAGTCATCAGAGACTCGAGGTCATTCTGAAGCGTCTCCCTTGGCCAGAGTGTCGTGTCGATTCGCGGCGCCGCAACCTTCAGTCGAGCAAGATAGTCAACCACACCAGCGACACGAGTGAAAGGATCGATATGGTTGACTAGAGGGGGGGGGGGTGAATAGGCAACTAACAATTTTTAAGCTTTTCTTTAACAATTTAAACCTTGCGACAAAATAGGTTGTCTAGATATGCAACGAAGTGGACAACCAAAATGATGCAATGACAACTAGCACACAAGCAAGCAATAGATACAACACAACTAAGCTTGCAAAAGTAAAGGCACGAAATAACCAAGAGTGGAGCCGGTGAAGACGAGGATGTGTTACCGAAGTTCCTTCCTTTTAAGGGGAAGTACGTCTCTGTTAGAGCGGTGTGGAGGCACAATGCTCCCCAAGAAGCCACTAGGGCCACCGTAATCTCCTCACGCCCTCACACAACGCGAGATGCCGTGATTCCACTATTGGTGCCCTTGAAGGCGGCGACCGAACCTTTACAAACAAGGTTGGGGCAATCTCCACAACACTTGGAGGCTCGCAACACCACCACGAAGCTTCACCACAATGGAGTATGCCTTCGAGGTGACCTCAACCGTCTAGGGTGCTCAAACACCCAAGAGTTACAAGATCCGCTAGGGATAAGTGAGGGGAATCGAATATCTCTTGGTGGAAGTATAGATCGGGCCCTTGTCACCCAATCCCGAGCAAATCAACAAGTTTGATTGGCTAGAGAGAGAGAGATCGGGCCAAAATGGAGCTTGGAGCAACAATGGAGCTTAGAGATGGAAGAGGTGGTCAACTAGAGGTAGGAGACGACCCTTTTATAGTCATGGAAGAGATCCAACCGTTATCGACTAAGACCAGCCTGCGACAAGCGGTACTACCGCTCCAGGGGCGCGATACTACCGCAAGGCCACGCGGTACTACCGTGGGAGACCACGGTACTACCGCGGCAGCTGCAGAGACTATAACATAAGCAGAACTACCACGAGCGCGGTACTACCGCGAGGCAGGTAAGACTAAGTCTGGAATCGGCACGGATGAATAAAAATACATCCGCGTTACTACTCATTGCCAAAGAGCGATGCAAACATCCAGTCACGGTACTATCAATCCCACAGGCGGCGGTACAGGTGTGGGAGGCGGATGTAAAAATCACATCCGCCCCTACTACCGTGAAGCCACGGCACTAGGCCAGGGAACCACGGTACAATCGCTCTGAGGGAGCGGTACTACCGTGGGCACTAGCGGTACTACCGCCCTATGCGAGCGGTACTACCGTGTGGGCGCGGATGTAAAAAATTACATCCGCGCCTACTATCATGATGCAGCGGTACTTGCCAGCCTAGCCGCCACGGGTACTCACGACTCGAGGGAGCGGTACTACCATGGGCTCCATGGCGGCACTATCATGGCGTGGGCACGGTACTTATCACAGGCGTGCCTACTGGCGTACTACCGCTTCCCGAGATAAAGACTACCGCAAGCTCTGCAGCGAGAGTCCAGACATTCACATAGAGGATAGACGGGGAATGCTCCAAGGAGCAAGGGAAAGGAGGAGATAATGAAGAAAACGTGTACGTGATGATTCCTCCCAAACCTTTCCGACGCGGACCCCCTCTTAATAGTATGGCTCTCCTACGACTCAAATCCACCAAAAAGAAACATAGAACAACGCCGTCTTCAATAGTCTCGAGGGGCACCAAATCGTCTCGTGCCTAGTGATGAAGCGTCTGAGAAACTCAAGGCACACGATTAGTCCGCAGAAGCATTGTCATCAATCACCAAAACACCTAAGGGATAAATATGCCCTTACAATCTCCCCCTTTTGGTGGATTGATGACAATACGGATTTGCACATAGATAAGATAATTTTGAGTAAGGGCAAACCCCACCTCTCTAAAATATAGACGGCTCCCCTAGATGTGTGCAATCTAGATGGATGCTTTGGACTGCATAGCACACAAACTAGGATCAACACACCCCCTATATTTTAGAGACAAAGGCATGATAAATAACATCTAAGCAGAGCATAGCACAATGGTAGCACAATATATCACAAGCTCGCTAAGATAGATAGAGTGCATATGTCTTACACCATGAAGTAAAGCAACCCAAAGCAACTGACACGAGGTTCAAACGAGAAAGCAGCAAACAGTTTAAATGAGAAAGCAGCAAACACACCGAACACGAACGACGACACACGACTCGCAAATCCCTACACTCTCTCCCCCTTTGGCATCGAGATGCCAAAAAGGCAGAGAGGACACCTACACACAAGAGGTGGCTCAAGCAGGGAACTCATCCCAGCCCTCTCTGTCGGACTCCTCGGCAGCAGGGATGGTCTTCTCGGACGCCCCTCCTCCTAATCAGTCCACCAACAGCCTTGCTTCTCCATCCACTCGGCCTCTGGAGTGATGCGCTCCTCAGAACCGCCAGACACATCCTCACCATAGAGCTGCAAGATCTTCTTGTCCCGGCGACGACTCTCCTTGGATGCCACGTGAGTCCTGTACCACCCCTTGGCTTGCATGCAGAAAAGAGTCTTCATCTTGTCCTTCAGCTTCTTGGCCCATGAAGGCATAGAGGAACTCTGGGAAGGCCTAGCAGCACGGCCCTCAAAGATCATCCTCGGCGCCTTGACATCCTGCTCATCAACAGCAGCCCCTAGCAGCAGACGCCAAAGACGAGTAGTAGTGTTGGCCCAGTTGGGCTTGACACGGAGGAGCGAGATGGGATCATGGCGAATCCGATTGAGCAAGGAACTCCTCACCAGTGGAACATCTTCTCCCAAGTCTTGAGATCGCCAGAAGCAGATAGGGCCCATAGATAGGCACCTGCGGTTGAACACCGCAAACCGAAGCTCACACCACATGATGTGTGAGACATCAAGTAAATTTGAGTTCCGAGACAAACGAGCCTCCTCGCAAATGAGCATCATATCCACCATATAAGCATGAACCTTGTCCTTGTCACCAATGCGAGGGAACAAGGAGTTGCAGAAGATGCGATACATGATATCCGTAAAAGAGTTGAGCACAAACCCCGCCTTGCCATTGGGAAGCGCCTTCTCAACATAGTATGGCTGAAGCTTGTCCTTGTTAGCAGACTCGGATTAGCGGGGCGAACACCACGGAGTGTCGAGCCCGTCCATCGTGAACGTGGAGCAAATCCATGAACTCCTTCCAGTAGCTTGATCAAGACTATCGGCCATTGGTCATCCAGGTCATCCTCCGCCTCCTCATCGTGAGTGAAAGTATACTGAGGCAAAGAACTGACAGATAAGCTCAGGGTCATAGTCAAGGTGAAAGGATATCACATGCTCAATACCAAACTGCTCTACCAAGTCCAGAGCCTCTCCAAAGTAATCACGGAACTTGTCCTTCCTCATGTGATGTATTTCAATCCATTTCACATCCACGTAGGTATTCTGCTTGTTTGTGATGACATCCAGATAGATGTTAGTCTGTTGTTTATTCCAAAACAGCTCACAACCTCTCGATGTAAGAACGAGGGTTCACATACGGGTGGAGTTGCCTGAGACGGACGTACTCAGATTGGGGTATCTCGTCCATGCCCTTAGTGGGCTCCTTGTTCTTGCTAGTTGTTGTCTTGACATGGCGCTTGGGGGCAGAGGAGCCGTCTGGTGCTTCACCTGGATTGCGCAGACGCTTGGAGCCCGTGTCACGACTGGGATTGGTACAGCGAGAGCCACCACCTGAGACACAAACGCAAAACACGCACGAAACGCAACAAGGATCAATGCAAAGACCACGGCAAAGCACAAGAAACACATAGAAAGTATACGTGAAAGTTGCCATGAGATAGATGTGAGCCACGGTAGTACTGCCAGAGCCTGCGGTACTAAAATTTTAGTACCGCTCCAAGTCGCGGTAGTACCGTGCGAGGTCACGGTAGTACCGTGGCGGTAGCAGTAGTAAAATTTTAGTGCCGCAGCGAGTGCGGTAGTACCGCGCCAGACGGGCGGTAGTACCGGACAAGCGGTAGTACCGCGCCAGACGGGCGGTAGTACCACACCGCAGCAGATCCAAACGGCGGTTTGAATATGAAAAGAACCGCGAAACCACGGCGGTGCTACGGTGATCAGATCTAGCATAGGACAAAAGACAAGTATAATTCCTACGCAATACTACGCTCCTTCATCCTACTCTTGCATAGATTTAGCCTAAGAAATTCTAGAACACACAAGTCTCCCCCAAAAACCTAGAGACAAAGAACACAACAAAAACGAGAAGGAGTTGGGGAAAGACCTGGGTCCATAGCAAGAGCACGTGGTGGGGAACGATCCCACCGGACAGAATCACGGGAGGGCAGCCGGAGGCGGAGATCCGGCGACGGACGCCGGCCCCGTTCTTGAGCGAGGGAGAGAGAGAGAGAGAGAGAGAGAGAGAGAGAGAGGGTGGGAACTAGCGACGGGTATGGGGGAGTTAGAACTCCCCCGCCTGGATCCTTATCCCCACGCGACCGAGATCGTCACAGGGTAGTACCGCTTGGGCGGAAGTACCGCACTGAGCGTGACCAGTACCGCTCTCCCAGCGGCGGTAAAAATTACTGCGGCGTGGAAACGTGATGTATCGTGCTCCCCCTCACGCTGTAGTACCGTGGCTGGCTGCGGTAATGCGTGAGCTCAAGAAAAAGCAGGTTTCAAACAAGAGAAGAAAGGTCTTTGCAAGGAAACTTTTAGCACAAAGGACACCACACGAACACGCACAACCCAAAGGCAGAAAGACAACAACAAGCGACCACGCAACACAACCTCTCAAAGGAGAGGCGGTGGTAGGAGCCACCTATGTTTGAGTTAGTTGGTATGGCACCGCCAAGAATTATCCTTGGGCCCATGACCAAAACTCGTCTTTGAAGCACAAGTACCATAAAAATGGCTAATGTGAAAGAGTTGATCGATTTATGCATAATGGGGAGGGAGAGTTCATTGAGAGAACAACACTCCCCTATGTCCATGCCTACACCTAAACTAGACAACAAGTTGAGTGTGGTGAGGGTGCAAGGGTTCAAGTCGCATTGCTCGAATCAATGATATTTAGCTCATGCCTTAACTTTCATGAAATCTTGCTTCATCCAAGGGCTTCGTGAAAATATCTGCAAGGTTATCATGAGTGTTGACATACTTGAGCTCGATCTCCCTCGCCTAATGTGATCCCGGATGAAGTGATACCGAATCTCGATATGCTTCGTCTTGAAGTGTTGCACCGGGTTGAGAGAAATCTTGATGGCACTTTCATTATCACACAAAAGAGGCACTTTGTCACAAGTGACACCGTACTCCTTTAAAGTTTGGCTCATCCATAAGAGTTGTGCACAACTACTACCGCCGCCACATATTCCGCTTGATGGACGAGAGAGACACACAACTTTGCTTCTTAGAAGACCAACTCACCAAAGAGCAACCAAGAAATTGGCACCCTCCTGAGGTGGACTTCCTATCCACTTTGTCTCCGCCTAATCGAATCCGTATATCCTTCAAGCTTGAAGTTTGCCCCTCTTGGATACCATAAGCCAAAGTTTGGGGTATGAGCCAAATGTCGAAAGATTCGCTTGACCGCCACATAGTCACTTTCCTTCGGTGCGGCTTGAAACCGTGCACACATTCCCACACTCAACATGATATCCGGTCTAGATGCACAAAGGTAAAGCAAGGAGCCAATCATGGAGCGATATACCTTTTGATCCACCACTTTACCATTGGGATCAATGTCAAGTTGGCACTTGGTAGGCATTGGAGTAGAAGCCGCTTGACATCACTTAGCTTGAATCTTTTTAGCATGTCTTGAGTATATTTGGCTTGGTTGATGAAGGTTCCTTCTCTTCTTTGTTTGATATCAAAACCAAGGAAGAACTTCAACTCTCCCATCGAAGACATCTTGAACTTGGAGGTCATGAGAGCGGCAAATTCCTCATTGAAAGCTTTGTTAGGGGAACCAAAGATAATATCATCAACATATAGTTGGCATACAAACAACTCCCCTTTAACCTTCTTAGTAAAAAGAGTGGGATCGATTTGCCCCACCTCAAATCCACGATCTTGTAACAACTTCGGTAAGGTGGTCATACCACGCACGTGGGGCTTGTTTAAGGCCATAGAGTGCCTTATCGAGTTGATACACATGATCCGGGAAGTAGGGGTCCTCGAACCCGGGGGGTTGCTTGACATAGACCAACTCATTAATAGGACCATTAAGAAAAGCACTTTTCACATCCATTTGTTGCAACTTAAAGTTGTGATGGGAAGCATAAGCAATCAACAAATGGATGGATTCAAGGCGAGCAATGGGAGCAAAGGTTTCACCGTAGTCGATACCCTCGATTTGGGAGTAGCCTTGTGCTACCAATCTTGCCTTGTTGCGTAATGATGTTCCCATGAGCATCTTGCTTGTTCTTGAAAATCCACTTGGTTCCAATGGCGCTAGGGTTCCCGATGGCCTTGGCACCAATCTCCACACCTTGTTGTACTCGAAGTTGTTGAGTTCTTCATGCATGGCATTGAGCCAATCCGAGTCTTGGCGCCTCATAGACCTTTTGGCGTTCAACACAAGAGACAAGCGTGATGTTCACAATAGTTTTCCAATTGTCTACGAGTGCTTACCCCTTTCTTGAGCTTCCAACCACATTCTCCATGAGATGGCCTTTGGTGGTGAGTTTGGAAGCAATCTTTCTTGCACGACGCTCTAATTCCTCCTCGGATGTGGAAGGAGGAGGGTTGACTTGATTATCTTGAGCGCCGCCTTGAGCTTGTTCTTGATCTTGAGCTTGCTCATGAACTTGAACTTGCTCGAGGGGAAGAACTTGACCTTGGGCATCATTTGGAGGTTCACCACCATCTTGAGATTGATCTTGCCCTTGATCTTGTTCACGAGGTTGAGGGCCTTCACTTTGTTCTTCAAGCGTGCAGGGGTCTTGAGTAGGTGATGGCTCCACTTGAGTGGAGCATTGTCCTTCTCCTTCGACCACAAGGGGTTCCTCAATGGGTAGAATATGACCAATACCCATTCTTCTTATGGCTTGGGAGGAATTTCATCACCTACATCACAAGTACCACTTTGCTCCACTTGGGAGCCGTTATTTTCGTCAAACTCCACGTTACACATCTCCTCAATGAGTCCGGTGGACTTGTTGAGAACACGGTTAGCACAAGAGTTTGTAGCATAACCAACAAATATGCCCTCATAAGCTCTAGCCTCAAATTTAGACAAACGAACACCTTTCTTGAGAATGAAACACTTACACCCGAACACCCTAAGTACTTGAGATTGGGCTTGTTTCGGTGAGTATCTCATAAGGAGTCTTGTTCAAGCCTTTGCGGAGATAGAGCCGATTGGATGCATGACATGCGGTGTTGATGGCTTCGCCCAAAAGTTGTATGGAGACTTCAACTCCGCCATCATGGTCCTTGCCGCATCCATCAACGCCTTGAGTTCTTCCTCTCCGCAACACCATTTTGTTGAGGGGTATATGGTGCAGAATATTGATGCTTGATCCCCTCATCACTAAGAAACTCATCCAAGGTGTAGTTCTTGAACTTCGGTGCCGTTGTCACTTCTTATTGTCAAGTTCTTTGCATTATGTTGACGTTGAGCTTCATTTGCAAAGTCGATGACGGTTTGTTGAGTCTCACTCTTCCTCTTGAAGAAGTATACCCAAGTGTATCTTGAATAATCATCCACAATCACCAAGCAATACTTTCTACGCCCAAGACTATCAAAGGATGGAGGCCCGAAGAGGTCCATGTGCAGGAGCTCCAAGGGTCTCTTCGAGTAGATGATAGTCGTGAGAGATGAAACCGTCTCATGAAGCTTTCCTTCGATACAAGCACCGCAAGCACGATCTTTGGCAAAACTAACATTTGTAAGTCCACGGACATGGCCCCTTGAGAAGACATTCTTTGAAAAGATCTCATATTGACGTGGGCTAAACGGCGATGCCAAAGCCATCCCACGTCAACTTTAGCCATTAGGCATGTCGCGATCTTAGTGGGTCGCTTCGAAAAGTTTATCACATAGAGACCGTTCTGGACATGCCCAACAAAGGCTACTTTAAGAGTCTTGCTCCACAAGAGGGCCACGCAGTATCAATGTCAAAGAAAGTGGCAAAGCCCATGAGTGCAAGTTAATGACGGAAAGCAAATTGTATGCAAGGGACTCAACAAGCATGACTTTCTCGATCGTTAGATCATGAGAAATGACAACCTTGCCAAGACCCAATACCTTAGAATGTGAGGCATCACCCCACTCGACATTGGTGGGCATAGATGGGATCTTTTGCACGTCCACCACCAAGTCCTTGCTCCTGGTCATATGATTTGTTGCTCCACTATCGAGCAACCATGATCCCCCACCGGAAGCAAACACCTACAAGAGATCAATGCTTGGTTTTAGGTACCCATTTAGTAATGGGTCCTTTGATGTTAGTAACGAGGGTCTTAGGAACCCAAATAGACCATTCAATGTACTCATAAGAAGAACCAACAAATTTAGCATAGACATGCCCATCACTAGCATGGCACAACACATAAGAGGGGTTAAAGTCGCCGGCTTTGTTGGGAGAGATGGCTTTGCCCTTTTGGCATCACCACTCTTCGCATTGTTCTTCTTCTCCTTAGGAGCACCCTCTCCCTCCTTCACAAAGGTTTGCTTAAGCGGGGAGGTTGTTTGGTCTTATTATTCTTCTTCTCGTTCTTCTTCTTGTTCTTGGACTTGGGTGAGAACCCAACTCCCTCTCTGCCCACAACTTCCTTTTGATTGCTCAAAAGGTCATTTAGGTTCTTCTCACCTTGTATGCATGACACAGGACCTTTCTCGAGTTGTTCCTTCAACTTGGCATTCTCCTCCACAAGATGCACATGCTCACAACACGGGTTAGTAGCATTTGCATTATCAATTAAGACCATGTGAGGAAATATGGCCTTTTCCTTGGTTAGCTTAACTTGGAGTTGAGTATGAGACTCCTTGAGGTTTGCATGAGCACCTTTCAAGACCTTATTGGCCTTGTCAAGTACATCAAACTCCTCCTTGAGTCTAGCATGATCAACCCCAAGTTTAGCCTTCTCGGAAGTTAGTACGAGACACAACAAGAGCATGATCAAGATCTTTCTTTAATTTGGCATGGTCATCGCTAGTGACTCCTCAAGAGCCAAGCGATGCCCACGCTCTTCCTTAAGAGCATTAGAGATCCGATATCTCATCGGCATAGTCACGACTATGACCTTCCATCTTAGAGATGGTTTCTTCGTGAGCCTCGATCATGTCATTGGCTTCACCAAGTTGTTCCAAGAGAGAAACGAAGTGCTTCTTGGATTTGCACTTGAGCTTACTCTTAATGGTCTCAAATTCATTTACCTCCTCATTAGACCCCTTACCATCATCAAAGCCAACCTCGAAGAAGGATTAGGAATAATGGTGGTTTTGATGTTGGGAGTTACCTTGTTGGTGGCTTTAGCCATGAGACACTTGGCGGTGATGTTCTCGTTGGGTGAATCGAAGAGAGACACCCGGGGAGTTGTGGCAATGGCAACGGATGCCATGGCCATCGCTTCACTATCTTCATCATCATCGTCATCCTCACGGTATTCTTCTTGAACCACCAACCCGCGAATAGGAGTCTTCTTGGTGAAGTTGTTCTTGTTGGGGAAGGACTTGGCCTTGTCTTTTCAGATGAAGTTGCCACCATTGTCTTCCCGCTTCTCGTAAGGACAATCCATAGCGAAATGGCTACGCATTGCCACAGTTGAAACAAGTTCTAACTCGTTGCTTGCCCTTGAAGCCACTTGAGTTGTTCTTGTTGAAGTTGGGTCTTGTATTCTTCTTGCTCCAAAATTGTCTTGAAGCAAGAGCCATGTCTTGATGATAATCATATTTCGTGTCTTGGGGTTGCTCTCCTCATATTCCTCTTCTTCCTCTTCTTCCACAAAAACCTTGGCCTTCAAGGCAAGGTTGGGCTTCTTGCCCTTTGAGAACGGAGCACCGCATTGTCGGGCGGTCTTGTCCAAGATGCTCATTGCAACGAACTCATCCAACACTTCACTTGAGGTCATGGAGTGGAAGTCCGGTCTTTGACGAATGATGGAGGACATGGCCTTGTTGTAGGGCATCATGGCCTTGAGGAACTTGCGCTCGGAGTGAGACCGCTAGTTTGGTCACTCTTCGAAAGAGTTCACGAGGTTCTTCATCTTCTTTCATTGCAAACTCATCGGCTTCATCTTGCACCACTTCATAGTTGGAGCGTTGAATGCTAGCACTTCCTCGATAGAGAGACACAACACATTGTCATGCGTCTTTAGCCATGGCATGAGGTCGAAGATGAGGGAGATCTTCGGGAAGGATTGCATCTTGGATGATGAAGAGAGCACTCTCATTGAATTGATTATCCACCACTTCTCTCGGGGTAAAGTTGCTTCGGTCATGTCGATAGAAACCTTCTTCAATGATTCTCCAAAGATTAGTATTCACATGATTTAAATGACGCTTGAAGCGATACACCCAAGAATCAAAATCCTCATTTTTTACAATCTTAGGAGGAGGACCGGCATGATTTAAATGAGTAGAGGGAATCGGTCCACCATAAGTAGGAGGTTCCACTGGCAAAGATGGCGGTGCCATTTCTACCACTAGTAGAAGGACCCTTTTCACTATTAGCTTCCCCTTGTCGGAGTTAGCATCTGTCACCTTGTTAGTGGGATCACCCACTTTCATCGGCGAGGTGGATAGTTTAAGTCCTTCTAGGAATTTAGTAAACATGCTTTCAACCTCGGTCGTCATGGAGGTTTTCAATGTGTCTAGAGCCACATTGAACTCCTCACGGGAGACTGAGGTTCCCCCATCGGCCGTAGACGAGATAGGGTTCACACCGGTGCTCCTCACTTTTGCCGTCGTTGGTGTCAACCATACTCTTGGATGACAAAGTCCTTAATAAAGAGACGAGGCTCGATACCAATTGAAAGGATCGATATGGTTGACTAGAGGGGGTGAATAGGCAACTAACAATTTTAAGCTTTTCTTTAACAATTTAAACCTTGCGACAAAACGGGTTGTCTAGATATGCAACTAAGTGGACAACCTATATGATGCAATGACAACTAGCACACAAGCAAGCAATAGATACAACACAAGTAAGCTTGCAAGAGTAAAGGCACGAAATAACCAAGAGTGGAGCCGGTGAAAGGCGAGGATGTGTTACCAAGTTCCTTCCTTTTAAGGGAAATACGTCTCCGTTAGAGTGGTGTGGAGGCACAATGCTCCCAAAGATGCCACTAGGGCCACCGTAATCTCCTCACGCCCTCACACACAATGCGAGATGCCGTGATTCCACTTTTAAACGAATTGGTGCCCTTGAAGGCTGACGTAGGCATCGAACCTTTACAAACAAGGTTGGGGCAATCTCCACAACACTTGAGGCTCCCAACACCACCACGTAAGCTTCACCACAATGGAGTATGGCCGAGGTGACCTCAACAAATCTAGGGTGCTCAAACACCCAAGAGTAACAAGATCCTCTAGGGATAAGTGGGGGGAATCGAATATCTCTTGGTGGAAGTGTAGATCGGGCCCTTGTCACCCAATCCCGAGCAAATCAACAAGTTTGATTGGCTAGGGAGAGAGATTGGGCTAAAATAGAGCTTGGAGCAACAATGGAGCTTAGAGATGGAAGATGTGGTTAACTAGAGGTAGGAGACGCCCCTTTTATAGTCATGGAAGAGATCCAACCGTTATCCACTAAGACCAGCCTGCGACAAGCGGTACTACCGCTCCAGGGGCGCGGTACTACCGCAAGGCCACGCGGTACTACCGTGGGAGACCACGGTACTACCGCGGCAGCTGCAGAGACTATAACATAAGCGGAACTACCGCGAGCGCGGTACTACCGCACCCACCAGCGGTACTACCGTGAGGCAGGTAAGACTAAGTCTGGAATCGGCACGGATGAATAAAAATACATCCGTGCTTACTTCCATATCAAAGAGACGATGCAAACATCCGTCACGGTACTACCGTCCACAGGGCGCGGTACTACCGTGTGGGAGCAGATGTAAAAAATTACATCCGCCCCTACTACCGTGAAGCCACCTCACTAGGCCAGGGAACCACGGTACAACATCTCGGAGGGAGTGGTACAACCGTGGGCACTAGCGGTACTACCGCCCTATGCGAGCGGTACTACCGTGTGGCGCGGATGTAAAAATTACATCCGCCTACTACCATCTGGCCGGTACTTAGCCTAGCCATACGGTACTACGACTCGAGGGGCGGTACTACCGTGGGCTCCAGCGGTACTATCACAGCGTGGGCACGGTACTACCAGCGCTGACCTCTGGCGGTACTACCGCTCCGAGAGCGATACTACCGCAAGCTCAGCGATGAGTCAGGACATTCCACATAGAGGATAGACGGGAATGCTCCAAGGAGCACGGGAAAGGAGGAGACAATGAAGAAAGCGGTAATGCGTGATGATTCCTCCCAAACCTTTCCGACGCGGACCCCTCTTAATAGTCACGGCTCTCCTATGACTCAAATCCACCAAAAAGAAACGTAGAACAACGCCGTCTTCAATAGTCTCGAGGGGCACCAAATTGTCTCGTGCCTAGTGATGAAGCGTCTGAGAAACTCAAGGCACACGATTAGTCCACAAAAGCATTGTCATCAATCACCAAAACACCTAAGGGATAAATGTGCCCTTAAACGAGACTCCAGTCGGAGCACGTTCATGGCAGTTTCGTCCTTCACAGGAGAGTTGATAGGATCCAGGCCTGTCTCCACTCGACTGGTCTCTTCCTCGAAGTTTTGGCAGAATTCTGTAAACACAACTCAGGGATAAGCGAGCAGTTCTATGATAAGTCAGTGATTACAAGTCAGTCGGGCAGGAGAGATTACCCTCAAGCATGATGAATAGCTTCCTGGTGAGCCCTCCCAGATAAGCCTCCAGATCGTTCTTCTTCCCCACCAGTTCACTAGCCTTGTCACTCAGAGCTATCTTGTCATTCTTCAGACAGCTGACTTCCTTATTGGCCGCATCGAGAGCAGCTTTCAGATTGGCGTTCTCTTCTTCAAGTTTTCCGCCTGAAGCCAGCTTCTCCTCCGCAAGCTTCGTTCTGTCTGAAGCCGCCTTTCCGCCTCGACAAGTTCTGGTCCTTCTTGTTCGAGCCACCTTTGTTTTTTACGCAAAGTGACAAGGAGGTCGGAATCAATAATGGGCGAAGGATGAAAAGCGATGTCATGTTCTCACCAATCATACCTTTTGCCTCGCCTTCGCCTTGCGAAAGTTCTCTTGAACAAGTTTCAAGTCAAGGTCGAGCTGGATATGTTTCTTTTCCCATTCAGTATAACGAGCCACAAGCTCGCAAGATTTCTGCAAAAAGTCAGTCAACAGATATCAAAGAGAGGTTGCTTCCGAGTAACTAAGAGAAAAACCGTAGCATTTTTAAGACTACAGTCGAATCAAAATATTCAACAGTAGTCTCGGGGACTACACCCAATGGATGCACTCAGCGTGCCCCCACTAGTTTTATTGACTTGATCCGATCAGTCGACTTAAAGGAACAAAGAGATTATGGTTCCAAAATCATAGCTAACTGCCAGCAGTTAGTCTTGGTCTCATCACGATCTACAAAAAAAAAGGATCTTCAGACCATCGGCTGATCGCCAAGATCCACCCTAGTCTCGGGGACTACACCCAGTGGGTGCACTCAGCGTGCCCCCACTGGTTCCAAGATTCCATTCGACATGGTCCGACCAGATCGACTAAAGAAGTTGGAATGAGGAAATTCAAAATACTAAGACTACAGTCGACTGCTAGCAGTCGACCATAGTCTCGGAGACTACACCCAGTGGGTGCACTCAGCGTGCCCCCACCAGTTCAAAACATCAATCCATTTAATTCCAAAGGTGGGTGTCTGAGACTCAAAGATCTTGGAAAGAAAGTCTTGGATAGCATATCCTAACGAGCAGGCGGTGACCAACTAACCTTTGGACATTGCTCACGAAGGGCTGAGCTCATCATAAGCCCGGCAGCTGGCTTCCCGGATCGCCTTCACCCGCTCCATCATCATCCCCGCCTGGCGTATAGCCTCCTTAGCAGCACCCGCTTGGTCCTTTGGGACGTGGTGTGTGGCAAAAAGGGAGGGCGGATCAGCAGTCGACGACGAAGGCCGGGCAGTCGTCAGCGGCACATCGAAGGTCACAAAATGCCGAGTGACATCGCCACCTTCTTGAACCAGTACCTCAGGCACTGATGCAGTCCGAGTGGCCTTGCCAGCCGGCACCTTTCTGCTTCTCCTCGCCCTCAGTGGCACCTCGTCGTCATCATCAGGGAGATCAATGACATGATGAGGAGCTGCAAGATAAATCCAGAGTCAGAAACGAAATCCAATCGAACAAAAGTGAAAATGCTAGAGAGCGTACCAGGGTTGGAGGTGGCAGCGTCTTCCATTTCCTGGTCGTCGTTCTTGGCGGAGGTCTCGGAGGTAGCAGCACTGCAGATTTCAGAAATCAGTCGGTGAGTCAACCAGAAGTCCGTCCGAGCTAAACAAGGAAACGCAAGTTCTGCTGTTACCCGGAGATAGTGGGAATGACCATTCTCATCTTGGGCAAGGCCTTCCCGGCTATGACAACCCGGCTGCTTGGCGCTTTCTCGATCGGCGTCGGAGAAGCCGCGAGGCAACAGACATTTGCACAGCAGCGCGACCGCCTTGCCACGCTCACTCGCGGGGTCGTGGGCAAGCTTGGACCGCCTTTCCGTGCGAGGAGGATCGACTTCCATTTCCTCCTCCTCCTCGCTGGAGTCATCTTCAACCTCTTCCCCCTCGCCGTCAGATTGCCACTCCTCCTCCTCACTTTCACCTCCACTCGCCTCTCCCTCCTCGGCTTGTTCCTGCTCCCCGTTGGGCATCGAGTACATCTCAGTCGTAGACTAGAAGACAACAAACAAGACAAAAGTCAGTCGACTGATTTTAAGCAAACAGAATGGAGAAAGCGGAACCGCAGTCGAAAATGCAGAATAAGACCTTGTCTACTTCATATGATTGGTCGAGTGGGACAATCCTCCGGGCTCCTCGGGGGTTGTCTTTGTTCCCTGTGATGCTCGCCATCCACCGCTCGGCGTAAGTGGCGGCGTCAATCTCGCTTCGGATGGATCCAGGTGGTGTCCTCGAGTGCGAGAATACAACCACATTGGATGATCTCAAGCTTGGAGCGGCTTTGGATGCGTCGTCGGAGGAAGACCTCCAAAGAGGTCCATGCCGGTCACCCGTCACGCGGATGAGCTGCACGACACGCTCGACCAGCACCTTCACCTGCGCCTTCTCTTCCGGGACCACCTTCAAAGAGGAGGGCTTCCTCACTCGTTCCATGGAAAAGGGAGGGAGCCCAGTCGACTGTCCTGGCGTCGGCTGGTCTTTGCAATAGAACCAGGTCGACTGCCATCCACGGACGGAGTCGGGCAAAATTATAGTCGGAAAGGAGCTTTTCCCTCTCAATTGAACCCCAAGACCCCCACACATCTGAATCACGTGTGTCCTCTCATCACTCGGATTGGCCTTCTTCACCGTCTGGGAGCGACAGGTGAAGATGTGCTTGAAAAGACCCCAATGAGGCCGGCAACCCAAGAAATTCTAGCACAAAGACACATAAGCAGCGAGGTACACGATGGTGTTGGGTGTGAAGTGGTGGAGTTGTGCCCCAAAGAAATTCAGAAATCCCCGAAAGAAAGGGTGGGGCGGCAAAGAAAACCCGCGGTCGACGTGGGTGGCCAAGAGAACGCACTCACCCTCCTGAGGCTGCGGCTCCGACTCCCTCCCCGGGAGCCGCGCCGATCCATGGAGGATCAGCCCTCCGTCGTCCAGGTCGTCAAGATCCGCTTGACTAATTGTCGAGCGGATCCAGTCGCCCTGGATCCAGCCCGGCGGCAAGCCGGTCCTCGATGAAGATCCTCTCCGACTGGTTCCCCTCCCCTTCGCCTTCGCCGTCGCTTTCTTCGCCCGCTCCAGGGCCGCCGTCTTCTCTTTCACCATCGTCACCGGCGAGGCACACTCGGAGCAGCGGCGCTGAGGCAGAAGCGAACGCGGCGGAGGAGTCTGGAGAAGAGAGGGGGGGAATGAGGGCGCACTGTTCAAAAACCCCCGTCCGGCGCCTTATATAAGGTTACTTCCGAGTGACTGACATGTAGGCCCGGACAATCCTGTCAAATCCCGCAACAGTCGCGCGCGCGATACGTGGCGAGGAGATCGATGCGCCCCTGCCTTATCCCAGCCGATTGCTGCGGCCTCGCTCCGCCCCGCGCGCTTCCCAAAATTCGAATCCTGCGAAATCCGCGGGTTGCAGAACAACTCGTCAGACGAAAGATCTCCTCCGCTCTGTCGCTCGGAGCTCTCCAAGTGAAAAACTTCACTCGACGGATACAAAGAATGGATCAAGGCGACTGAAAAAGAAGTTGGTGCCGTCACCTAAAGTTCATTGATCGAGTACAAGACATACTCATAGCACGAAAAATGGGTCGAAAGAGTTCTCAACTCCTTCCCCACTCAAACCTCGATCCATTCGGGGGCTAATGATGAAGCCATGTACCTAGGGTAGGGTCATGGCTCTGTCATAACTACCCTACCCAAGGACATCTCTAGAAGAAACCACCTGCCAATCGACTCAGAAGTGTTCCACTCGACGGACTCGAGGACACTCGGGCATGAAGCCAAACACTCGACCATGAAGCCAACCACTCGACGGCCAGGAGATCTAAAGTCACTCTGCATGCCAACGGTCGGTCATTAAGTAGCTTTTATGGTCATCATAACACTTTATGTATAGCGTTACCAGTAACGCCCAACCTTAATGTATCTTAAACCCGGCATAGCGAGGTACGGAGGGTGCAGCGGACTCTATATAAGCCACCCCTCCTCGGTGTAAAGGGTTCGCACCCTGTAACTCATCGCATATAATCCAGTCGACCGCCTTGGGCTCCGAGACGTAGGGCTGTTACTTCCTCCGAGAAGGGCCTAAACTCGTAAACCTCTTGCGTATACAACTACTCCATAGCTAGGATCTTGCCTCTCCATTAGTACCCCCCCTACACTACTATCAGACTTAAAAGCACGACAAGCAGCGCTCCGGCGCCACCGGAAGCAAGGGGGAGAGAGGGCCCCTTCTTCTTCTTCTTCCTTGACCTCCTCCCTAGATGGTAGAAGGGTTTCCCCGCTGGTCCTTGGCACCCATGGCGTGGGAGGGGCGAGAGCCCCTCCGAGATTGGATCTATCTCTCTGTTTCTGCATTCTCTAACTCTACCCCTTCACCGTTTCCTTTATATCTGGAGATCCGTAACTCCGATTGGGGTGAATCTTTCGCCCAGATTTTTCTCGTAAAATTAGCTTTCGTGCGGCAAAATAAGGGCATCAACCGCCTTACGGGTGGCCCACGAGAGTCTAGGGTGCGCCCAGGGGGTGGGCGCGCCTGTCCGATGGGCGCATTTTGTCTCGTGGCCACCTCGGACCTTGTTGCGTTTATTCTTCCTCCGAAAAATCCCAAATATTACAAAATAATTCTCCGTCCGTTTTTATCCCGTTTGGATTCCGTTTGATATTGGTTCTCTGCGAAACATAAAACATGCAACAGACAGGAGCTGGCACTGGGCACTGGATCAACATGTTAGTCCCAAAAATAGTATTAAAAGTTGCCAAAAGTATATGAAAGTTGAATAATATTAGCATGGAACAATCAAAAATTATAGATACGACGGAGACGTATCACCTACCGCCAGGCACCGTGGCAGTAGGATTGTACAACCTACCGCCAGTGGTCCTGGCGGTAGGTGCCTTGATGGCGCCTGACGGCCGTTTGCCGGGGCTGACGTGGAAAAGGGCCTACCGCCAGGGCCCATGGCGGTAGTTGCACAGTGATCACACGTGTACTAGGTGCCGGCCGGACACTGCACATCTCTCCATCTTCCTCTTATCTTTTTTTTCCTTTTTTCAAAAATCTCTCCATCCTCCCCTCCTCAACGGCACAAATGTTGAACCTCAAAAAAAAAGGCACAAATGTACTGGCGGACACCAAAAGCGCCATGGATTCACTTGTTCTCCGTGCCTCGTCTGCCCTGTTTAGCTTTATCGATCGTTACCGTTAACTAATCCGCAGGTTGAAGCCAATTGGTGTCGTTCTTGACGGTAGATTCCCTTTCTTTTCCTAATTCTACCCAAGAAAAGGGAGAGTATATTTTCCTTCCGAGCAAGAAAAGAAAGAAGCAATATATAATCCACGGCCGGAGTCGCCACAAGACGTCCACCACGCCGCAGACGCATGTCTTACATCCACAACCGCATGGCTCCCGTTTCTCTACCTCTCCCGTGGATTGATAGCCAGAGGTGAGCATGGTCGCGCCGGCCACTCACGCGCCCATGGCCGTCGACCTCAACGCCACACATGCGGTCGGAGGGTCGTCCACCGGGGGCCAAAGGAAACATGCGCGTAAAATCACCGTCGACATGCGTCCCGACGCCCGCAACCAATTCGACACAAAGCACACAACGTCGGCGACCACGGATGATGACACGACCAATTGTTCCAGCATGGAGAACATCATTTTCAGTAAGCGCGCCATTGAATCGCAGCTGCCCACCCGCCTCAGCCGACGCCCCTTGGCCCAAAGAAATGACTCGACGGGAGGGCAATGCGGAGCGCTGCTAGCTCCTCCTCACTGGGTGCCCAAGAGCCATCAGAATCCGTGGCGGCCTTTTAGCCACTCCGGTAGGTCGGATTCACTGTCGGACATGGCAGGCGGGGGAAGACGAAGTGGATTTGGGAGAAAAGTGGAGAGGTTGATTGAGTACGGACTGAGTTTGACTAGGGTTTGCTTGTCAGTCGCCAGATATTTGTGAGGGCTGGAGTGGGGTCGTTGCGGGCCAGGCGACCCAGTTATCCGCTGACGCAAAGCGTATTTAACGCGGCACTGTCGTGCAATCGGGCCGCAGCGGGTGCTAGCATGGTGAGTGGCTGAAATGCTACCATCAGACGTGTGATGTACTACTATGTGTACAATGCGATGCGATTACCTATCTCAACGGAATGGATTTCAATGGAATATGTGCATGTGGCGGGTTACCCAACCCATCCGGGTCACAAGATTAAGTCAATGACGATCTGCTAAGTGTTAGAAGGACGGGAGTGATGAGAATATATTTACAGAATTATTGCATTAATATTCAGAATAGTCTGGAGAAGATTACTGCATGGTGCGGCCGTCGCCGCCCGAGGCTCACTCCCTCGACGACCAAGGCCGAGCCGCCGCCGACGGAGCCCATCGAGCGCTACGTCTGGACCGGACAACTACGCGAGTGGGTCGGCGCGCCCCCTGTTTGGCTCGGTGCGACGCGGTGCAGGAAACCGCCTACCTCGGCAAAGGAAGTAAGCGCCGGCTGACGAAAGCACGCCGACAAAATGAAGCGCCCATGCAGGATCGGCGTGAAGAGGAGGAGGAGGAGGAGCGTCGTGCCCGCGCCGCAGCAGTGCAGCCGACGCAGCAGGCCGACGTGGCCCGGGCCTGGGAGTCGGCGTTCCCCTGGGTTGGCCCGGCGCCGGAGCTCATCGACCTCACCGGCCTGGGGGAGGAGGATGATGCCTAAGGTAGCGCGAGGGGAGACGTTGTTTTTTATGTTTGTTAATTTAGTTTATTTAAGTGGACTCTCACAGATGTTTGACTGGAGTTTTACCCTTCAATTATGGTTGTTTGCAAGGGTTATTTTTCTCAAGTCCGCATGCAAAAAATGCTACTGGCGGCGTTGGATGCGCCAACCTAAAACCAAAAGCGAACACAGGCGCCCGCTTGGCCGACCTAAGCGGATAAAATGCAGACAAATCACGCGTTCGTTTTGGTCATCCGGTTGGAGGTGCTCTTGATCCACCCCTCTACTTGCAACGTCTATCTCGGGGCCAGGGCCCGGGGGGCGCACGAGCGCAGACGACGACCTAATTATCCGCTGAGGCAGAGCGTACGGACGCAGCACTGGGCCGCACTGCAGTGGCTAAATTTCGTGTTTTGATCCTTTTTGGATACTATTTCAGGATCTGACCCTCCTTCGGATTTTTTTTTGGGATTTGACCCTTTCGCTTACTGATAACCCACAAGTGTAGGGGATCGCAACAGTTTTCGATAAGTAAGAGTGTCAAACCCAACGAGGAGCTAAAGGTAGAATAAATATTCCCTCAAGTTCTATCGACCACCGATATAACTCTACGCACGCTTGACGTTCGCTTTACCTAGAACAAGTATGAAACTAGAAGTACTTTGTAGGTGTGATAGGATAGGTTTGAAAGATAATAAAGAGCATGTAAATATAAACTAGGGGCTTTTTAGATAAAGATGCAATAAAGTAAATATAGCGAGTGTGGAAAAGTGTTGGTAGGAGTTGTGAAATTGTCCCTAAGCAATTGACTATGTTACTAGACCGGTAATCACTATTGCAATCTATTTGAGGGAGAGGCATAAGCTAACATACTTTCTCTTCTTGGATCATATGCACTTATGATTGGAACTCTAGCAAGCATCCGCAACTACTAAAGATTCATTAAGTTAAAACCCAACCATAGCATTAAAGCATCAAGTCCTCTTTATCCCATACGCAACAACCTACTTACTCGGGTTTGTGTTTCACCACTCACGCAACCCACTATAAGCTTAATCATGAACGCATTGCAACACCCTACAGCTGGAATCCCTCACGCTATGCGCGACACGGAGGGCACAATAGGACAGCACGAATAATAAAACATGCAACTCAAACCAATCATAGCAATTCATCAATCACCCGATAGGACAGCGAAAATCTACTCAGACATCATAGGATGGCAACACATCATTGGAAAATAATGTGAAGCATAAAGCACCATGTTCAAGTAGAGGGTACAGCAGGATGCGGGAGAGTGGACCGCTGGATATAGATGGGGGAAGGTGATGGAGATGTTGGTGAAGATGGCGGAGGTGTTGGTGAAGATCGCGGTGATGATGATGGCCCCGGCGCCTCCCGGGCGCCACCGAAGCAAGCAAGGGGAGAGAGGGCCCTTCTTCTTCTTCTTCTTCCTTGACCTCCTCCCTAGATGGGAGAAGGGTTTCCTCTGTTCCTTGGCTCCCATGGCGTGGGAGGGCGAGAGCCCTCCGAGATTGGATCTATCTCTCTGTTTGCGTTCTCTCGATTCTACCCTTCACCGCTTTCCTTTATATCCGGAGATCCAGAAATCCGATTGGGGTGAATCTTTCGCCCAGATTTTTCTCATAAAATTAGCTTTCTTGCGGCAAAATAAGGGCATCAACCGCCTTACGGGTGGCCCACGAGAGTCCAGGGCGCGCCCAGGGGGGTGGGCGCGCGCCCCTATCTCGTGGCCACCTCGGACACTGTTTCGCGTTGATTATTCCTCCGGAAAATCCCAAATATTCCAAAATAATTCTCCCGTTTGGATTCCGTTTGATATTGGTTTTCTGCGGAACATAAAACATGCAATGCAGAACCGCACTAGGCAATCGGATCAATATGTTAGTCCCAAAAATAGTATAAAAAGTTGCCAAAATTATATGAAAGTTGAATAATATTGGCATGGAACAATCAAAAATTATAGATACAACGGAGACGTATCAGCATCCCCAAGCTTAATTCCTGCTCGTCCTCGAGTAGGTAAATGATAAAAAAGATATTTTTTGATGTGGAATGCTACCTAGCATAATCTTGATCATATGTCTAATCATGGCATGAATATTAAGACACGAGTGATTCAAAGCAATAGTCTATCATTTGACATAAAAAACAATAATACTTCGAGCGTACTAATAAAGCAATCATGTCTTTTCAAAACAACAAGGCCAAAGCAAGCTTATCCCTACGAAATCATACAGTTTGGCCATGCTTCATCTTCGTCACACAAACATGCTCTCATCATGCACAACCCCGATGACGAGCCGAGAAATTGGTTCATACTTTTTAACGCGCTTCAGCCTTTTCAACCCTCACGCAATACATGAGCGCAAGCCATGGATATAGCACTATATGTGGAATAGAATATAATGATGGACGTTATGTGGAGAAGACAAAAAAGGAGAAGTTCTCACATCGACGCGGCTAATCAACGGGCTATGGAGATGCCCATCAATTGATGTCAATGCAAGGAGTAGGGATTGCCATGCAACGGATGCACTAGAGCTATAAGTGTATGAAAGCTCAAACTGAAAACTAAGAGGGTGTGCATCCAACTTGCTTGCTCATGAAGACCTAGGGCATTTGAGGAAGCCCATCGTTGGAATATACAAGCCAAGTTCTTTGGCCTTCCTTTTTTTCCTTTTTCTTTTTTTTATGGGGCAATGCTCTATAATGATGATCATCACACTTTTATTTACTTACAACTTGATATTACAACTCGATACTAGAACAAAGATATGACTCTATATGAATGCCTCCGTGATGTACCGGATGTGCAATGATCTAGCGTAGCAACGACATCAAAAAAAGGACAAGCCATGAAAACATCATGCTAGCTATCTTACGATCATGCAAAGCAATATGACAATAAATGTTCAAGTCATGTATATGATGCTGATGGAAGTTGCATGGCAATATATCTCGGAATGGCTATGGAAATGCCATGATAGGTAGGTATGGTGGCTGTTTTGAGGAAGATATAATGAGGCTTATGTGTGATAGAGCGTATCATATCACGGCACCAACTCTCGAGGTGAGAAAGGGCAATGCACGGTACCGAAGAGGCTAGCAATGATGGAAAGGTAAAAGTGCGTATAATCCATGGACTCACATTAGTCATAAAGAACTCATATACTTATTGCAAAAGTTTATTAGCCCTCAAAGTAAAGTACTACTACGCATGTCCCTAGGGTGTAACATCCCAAATTTCCAATTTGGCATGTTATACATAGGTCATCCATGCATATCATATTTTATTGCATTCTGTTTTCAAATCCTCGAAATCCTAAGCAACTCAAGGACCCTCGGGGAGAGTTGGGGACTTTTCGATTTTCACATTTGATTTTTATCAAGTAGTGAGGACGAGGAATTTTGGTTTTAATTATTTTTCTCTCCGGAAACTATTTCATTTTAAATAAATAAATGAGGGGAGATAATATGACTTCTCCAAAATAATGGAAATATCGGAGGAAAAATGTTAAAATCATTATTTGGTTTTTATTTTGATTGGAATTTTATTCGCCCTAGAAAAATTTGCACGTTTGAAAAATTGCATTTTAGGGGCCAAGAAAAGTTCCTCTTGTTCTAAATATTTTATTTAGACGGAGAAAACTTGTTTTGGAAATTTTAGATTGTTATTTATTTTTCTAGGAATTTTTCTTTCATGAATGTTTAAAAAAATCGACTCATACCGATCGGGCTAAAGGCCAGTAGAGCCAGGGCCATGAAGCCGGCCTGGCCGCCTTCCCGAAGGCCATTGCAGCCGGACGCCGAGGGCGAGTCCGAGCCGGACTCCACCCCGGCGCCTTTCCCAAGCCACCGCCCACTTCGCCTTTATAAGCCGCCGCCCGCCTCGCCACCACCCGCCACCACCCGACCGAGCCCCGCCAGAGCCCGAGTCACTCTGCAGCCGCTCGAGCCGCTTCGAGCCCGCCAGTCGCGCAGAGTCTCGCCGCCGTCGCCGCCCTCCCGCCGAGCCGCCGCCTCTCACCGACCCCCATTTCGAGACCACGGAGCCATGCCTGGCCACGGACGCCACGGAGGTAGCCGAATTCGCCAGGTTTCTTTAGAAAACCCTTCGGTTTTTTTTATAAAACCCTAGATCGTTTATATATATATATATAGATCGGTTTATTTCGTCGGTTTAATTATTTAGCGAACGTTCGTTCGATCGTTCGTTTCAACGAACGTGTACACTGTTCAGTTTTGGTTAACGAACGCCCGTTCGTTTAGCCGTTCGTCGTTTTTCTTTTTATCGGATTTATTCCGTGCTTATTCTGATCGCGATTTCTGATCTGATATTCAAACCTGTTTATCTTTTCGCTCGTTTATCGGAATCAGGCGATTCAAGCGCCTGGAGTTTCATCTTGAAACCCTCTTTCCGAATAATCAACTCAAACAAGTTTTTGACTCTGTAAAATTTGACTCTAGTTCAGATTACTAAACAGCTCTCGTTTCTTTCGCCATTCGAGTTTCGTTGTTCCGTTTGGTTTGATTCTTTTTTAGGACCGGAGTTCTTAAGTTGAACTCTCCGGTCAAACTCTTTTATTTGGAGTTCTACTTGTGCACCTTTGATTGTTTACTTATGTATGTATTGTTCGCTTGCGATAGTAGAATTCCTGAGTGCTGCGTGTTACTACGAGTCTCTAGGATTCCTGATGCGCCGCCAAGGCAAGTAACACATTGATCATACTCTTTTCATACCCAGTTTTTATGCATTAGTCCAACCTTCACACATTGCATGATTAGGATAGCATTAATTTGTGGGTTGGGAAGTAGATGATGAGGTAGACCCTATTACCCTGTTACTATCAAACCCTTGGGAGTTACTTCCACGTGTTGCTTATATTGTTATGCTATGCTCGTAGACGTGGTTTGGGTTTGAGAGATATTCATGACAGATGTGAGATTGTTAATTAATGGTTAACTTAAGGTGGCAACCTAAATACACATCTGGGTGGATTGAGGCACCTGGTTTCTATCAGGACTTGCCTATTTTTCTTCGGACCGCCACCCAGGCTCAAAGGGATCATGAGATTATTCAAACTAGAAACTTACGTGTGCAGCCACAAGCCATTATGGGCTCTGCATAGTTGATTAAGTTGTGCTTGAACTCTTACGGGTAGGCTAGCAGATGTAGGGGTTGTAGGTGGTACGGCCTACCCACATGTAAGGTGCTAGCGCTTCTGAAAGACTATGTCTCGGTCATCCGTTTCTCAAACACCATGTAGTGCGAGAAATCAAATGGAGGCGATCGAGTCTTGTGGGGAGAAGTGCGCAAACCTCTGCAGAGTGTACAATCTAATCATGGTTAGTCGTGTCCCCGGTTATGGACAAATCTGAGTATCTAGTACACGAGTATTCACAAGTATCTCATCACTCTAAACTAATATTGCTTTGGGATGATAACTACTTAAGTTGGGATTGTGTTGGGGTTATACCTTCTCAATGATGTTTCAACCACCATGATAGTTAAATTAAAACTTATTCCTTTGTTGTAGGGAAAAATTGGCTTTCCGCAAAATTGTAGAATCAGAGAGCCTTCCACTAGCCAAATATGCATGTAGTGGTAGCCTTATTCTGTTATTGCTCTATTGTGTTACATTGCGGCATATTCCATGTGCTGATCCGTTTCTCGGGCTGCAACGTATTATGTTGCAGACTTTTCACGAGGAGTAAGGTTCGATAGGTCGTTGCTGTGCAGCCCAGCTATGCCGTTGGAGTTGAGGGACTCACTTTATCTTCCAAGCTTTCCACTGTTATCATATTAGATGGCCTTAAGCCATATTATTTGTAGTAAGTTCTCTTTTGAGACATTCGATGTAATAAGTGTGTGATTGCTACTCTGCTATAAACCCTTCAAGTACTATATGGTGTCAAGATTCTTGATCCAGGGATGACACCGAGCACGTAGACTTGACCGTGCGAGGTCGGGTCGCTACAAGATGGTATCGAGCACACGCCGAGTGTAGGACACGACCACTAAGATAAACCATAGGGCACTCTTCTCTACTCATTTCGACTTCTCCACTTTTCCACTCTTTAGGATGACGGAGATGAAGAACAAGTTTGCACAACCGGATGAAGACACCCCTTTTGGACGTCACTTGAAGGAAGTCACTAGGTACTTAAACATTGGAATACCAAGCTTCACCGGGACGTACAACGCTACTTTACCAGAAGAAGAGCGCTGGATGATTCAAGTACAAGTTCCAGGAAGGACATTCTCGCCAGCTTCCAAGCCCATAGAATTTTCTTTTGAAGCACCCACCTGGAGCCTTGGCAAGAGTATGGCAGCTCACATTACCATAGGACGCATTGGATAAGTCTACAACAGAGAACTTAAAGACACCATATACCAAATATGTGGGCGCCGAGACGAGCAATGGGAAGTGATCAGCACCAAGAAGGATAGATCCATTGCAGCTTACATCCAGGAGCTAAACCAGCACATTCGACATCAGGAGAACCAGATGTGCGCAGACATGATGGAGTTAAGGAAGGCGAAAACTAAGATCATCAAGCTGGAGGAAGAACTCCAGTCTACACGCGATGGATATGAAGAAGAAATCAAGACATTACTGGAGAAGAATGAAGACCTAGTTAAGAAGATCGGAATATTCATGGGAGGACCAGCACCCAAAGAAGAGGAACAAGAAGAGGAGGAAGACCCCGCTTGCCCGGACAACTACATCATCATCCATTTACACTAATTCTCGACCCAAGTGATGATGACTACGAAGACGAAGTCGGGAGCGCACATCATGGAGTCTTCCACCGATCAAAATTTCTAGATGACCACCAAATATTAGTAGTATTTTCCCCATGCAACTAGTAGTAGTTGAGCACTTATGTGTAGTCCTAGATCGCTTTTGTATGCCCTTGCTTGCTTGATTGAATGAATGAGTGTTTGCCTCATGTGCATATGGGTAGTGTTTTCTCGCTAGACCCCCTTCTATTCTAACCTCTTCCATCTAAACCCTCAGATGCCTCCGAGACATGACACCGGTTTTGCTTTTCCACCGGAGCTCACCCAGTTGATCCAAAGAAAGAAAATACCTTGATGCAATTGCTAGTTCGTAACCAGGGCAACAACAACAACAACAACAATAACCCACCGCCAAGGATAACTTAGCCTGCTTCGAGGTTACAACCACGGTGTTTTCCAAAGAGCACCGAGCCAATAGTTGCGTATGATTGGCTACGTCAGATTGGAAGAGAGTTAACCACCGCAGGTGCACGGATGTCGAAGGGTGCGCTTTTGTGCACATCAATTGGATGGACCAAGAGCCGCATGGTGGGAGAATTACACGGCTACTTTTCCCTATAGCTAATGTAACTTGGGACCAGTTCCAACAAGCTTTGCAGACGGCCCATGTCTCAACCGGAGCCATGCAGATGAAGAAGCGTGAGTTTCAAGAACTTACGCTGTGGGAACCGTACTTTTGCCCAAGACGTGGATGAGTTTAGCAAGTTATCACGTTATGCCCTCGATGATGTGGCCACGGATGCCGCTAAACAAGAGAAGTTTATGGAAGGGCTTAATGAAGAGATGAGTATGCGATTGATGGTGGCAACTTTCAACAACTACCGGGAGTTGGTAGATAAGGCCCTAATGATTGAAGGAAAGCAACAAAGAAATCGAGAACCGTAAGAGGAAGTATGGACAAGGGAAGTATAACTCGGGAGCTCATCAAGCCTCGTTTAACCCGAACTCTAGAGGACTTGTTCATAACCATGGAGGACATAACCATACTAGAGGAGGATCGCATAATGGTGCGAAGAATGGGAATGGGAAGGAGTCAACAATAATCGAATCGCTCTAACCCAGCTACACGCCAAGAGAGACTTAAGCCAAGTTATTTGCTTTAAGTGCGGGAAGACAGGCATTATGCCAATGACCGCCTCAAGGAAGGAATGGAAACGGAAATGGGAGCGCTGGGAAGAAGCCCAATCCATTCAACAAAGGACAAGTGAACCACGTTAACGTGGAGGAAGTTGAAGAAGCAGCTTGACGGTAATAGGTAAGTTTTTGATTCAGTCATTTACCGCTATTGTTCTTTTCGACATCTTGGTGCATCGCATTCATACATATCAAGGGATTTGTGGATAAGTTCAAGTTACCAACCCAAACCCTTAGGACCCCTCTTTAGTGAGCTTGCTTGGAGCAGAGTACATGGCTAGCGGATGGTGCACTCAGATACCCCTAATCATTGAACGCACGTTTTCCATCCGACCTAATTATTTTGGAGTCGCAAGGATTGGATGTGATATTAGGTATGGACTGGATGTCAAGGTATGGAGGAAGTATTGACTGTGCTAGCAAATCAATATATCTTACCACCCCAGAGGGAAAAAGGATTAAGTATGTATCTAGGCATGTACCTAGAGGAGCCAAGTGAATGCCCTCACGGGAGTTGTACAGGAGGAAGTACCCGTAGTAAAGGATTACCCGGATGTTTTTCCAGAGGAGTTACCAGGCATACCACCGGATCGAGACATCGAGTTTTTAATAGAGCTATTGCCAGGAACAGGACCAATATCAAAGAGACCCTATCGGATGCCCGCAAATGATCTGGAGGAAATTAAGAAACAGATCAAGGAGCTATTGGAGAAAGGTTACATCCGTAGAAGTTCATCACCTTGGGGAGCGCCAGTACTTTTGGTGGAGAAGAAGGATAAATCCCTAAGGATGGTTGTTGATTACCGAGCTCTGAATGAAGTAACGATAAAGAACAAATATCCCTTACCAATGATTAATGATCTGTTTGATCAGTTGCAAGGAGCTAAGGTGTTTTCAAAGATCGATCTACGATCAGGATACCATCAGTTGAAGATCCGAGAGAAGGATATACCAAAGACAACATTCACCACACGATATGGATTATATGAGTATACGGTCATGTCATTTGGACTAACTAACGCCCCTGCCTATTTCAAGAGTATGATGAACAAGGTGTTCATGGAGTATCTGGACAAGTTTGTTGTGGTGTTTATAGATGATATTATGGTATACTCGAAGAACGAAGAGGAGCACGCGAACACTTGCGTTTGGTTCTCGAGAAACTCGTGGAACACCGCTTATACGCCAAATTCAGCAAGTGCGAGTTTTGGTTGAAGGAAGTTGGATTTCTTGGGCATGTTATATCGGGAGAGGGTATAGCGGTAGATCCCAAAGAAGGTTCGGGCCTACCACCGATTGGTTGGCACCTAGTTCGCTTGGCGAGATTCGCAGCTTCCTTGGACCGGCCGGATATTATCGGAGGTTCATTGAGAATTTCTCCAAGATTGCTAAGCCAATGACCGAAAGCTAAAGAAGGAAACTAAGTTCATATGGACAGAGGATTGCGAGGCAAGTTTTCAGGAGTTGAAGAAACGGTTGACTACAGCCCCAGTGCTGACTTTGCCAGATATACATAAGGAGTTTCAAGTGTATTGTGACGCCTCTCGCTTGGGACTTGGATGTGTTCTTATGCAGGACGGAAAAGTTGTTTCGTATGCCTCACGACAACTGAAGCCACATGAGTTGAACTATGCCACGCATGATTTGGAGTTAGCAGCCGTAGTACATGTGTTGAAGACCTGGAGACATTATCTTATTGGAAACCGTTGTGATGTGTACACGGATCATAAAAGTTTGAAGTACATTTTCACGCAGAAGGAGTTAAACCTCGCATGCAGGAGATGGCTGGAACTTATAAAGGATTACGACATTAAGCTACATTATCATCCGGAAAGGCCAACGTCAGAAAGCGCACGCTTTGAGCCGAAGAGTTATGCTAATATCCTTGAAAGCAAAGGATTGCCAACGGAGTTAGGCTGCAGAGATCATGGAACTGATTGGAGATTGTTCCAAGAGGTTTTCTTGCAACAATGGAAGTTCACCACGCTGTTGAACAAAATTCGAGAAGCTCAGAAAGAGGATAAAGAAATCGCTGAGATAAAAGAGAAGATGGGCGAAGGAAAAGCCAAAGGTTTTCGCGAGGATGAGCACGATACATTGTGGTTTGAGGACCGGATTTATGTGCCCAACGATTCGGAGATCGGGAAGTTGATACTTCAGAGGCTCATGACTCCCCATACTCGATTCACCCGTAAACACCAAAATGTATTTGGATTTGAAAGAACGTTTTTGGTGGACTGGTATGAAAAAGGATATTGCCGAGTATGTAGCTGTATGTGATGTATGTCAGAGGGTGAAGGCAGAGCACCAGAAGCCAGCAGGATTGTTACAGCCTATGCCAATACCAGAATGGAAGTGGGACAAACTTGGCATGGACTTTATTACGGGGTTACCCGTAACCAAGTCGATACGATTCAATATGGGTAGTTGTGGATCGTTTGACCAAAGTAGCTCACTTTATCCAGTGAAAACAACTTATACAAGTGCAAAGTTGGCCAAGATATATATGACCAGGATCGTATGTTTGCATGGAGTTCCGAGGAGCATCGTATCAGATAGAGGAACGCAGTTTACTTCAAAATTTTGGCATCAGCTACACGGACTTTGGGTACCAGATTGAGTTCAAGATCGCTTTCCACCCGCAGACGGATGGACAGGTGAGAGAGTCAATCAGATTTTGGAGGACATGTTGAGAGCTTGTGCGCTAGATTATGGATCTAGTTGGGATGATAATTTGTCAGACGCAGAAGTTTTCATACAACAACAGCTACCAAGCCGCTTTGAAGATGGCATCGCTCAAGCTCAGACGGACGCCGATGTAGAACACCGTTGATGTGGGATGAGGTTGGAGACCGTCAGTTGTTTGGACCAGACTTGATCAAAGAATCAGAAGAGAAGGTTAGGCTGATCAGAGACAAACTAAAGATTGCTCAATCTGCATGTAAGAGTTACGCGGATTCAAAACGCAAGGAAATAACCTATGAAGTAGGAGATGAGTCTATCTGCGAGTATCACCCTTGAGGAGTAAACGCTTTTGGAGTAAAAGGAAAGTTAGCCCCGAGATTTGTGGGACCGTATCGTATTTTGGAATGGATGGGAGAAGTTGCCTACAAGTCGGAGTTACTCAAGGACTGCCGGGAGTTCACGATGTGTTTCACGTATCACAATCGAAGAAGTGCCATTACCGAGATGGCCGACATACCGTTAAAGGATACAAGTGCTCTCGAGGCAATACAAGCTGGATAATAATTTGACTTATGAGGAGAAACCAAGAAAGATTTTGGAGTTTGATAGCCGAGTTACTCGCAACAAGGTGATCAAGTTTTGCAAAGTTCATTGGAGCCACCATACCGAGGAGGAAGCCACAGGAGCGAGAAGATGATATTCGCAAGGACCATCCTCACCTATTTTCTAGTTAACCCGAATCTCGAGGGCTAGATTCATCTTAAGGGGTAGGTTTGTAACATCCCAAATTTCCAATCTGGCATGTTATACATAGGTCATCCATGCATATCATATTTTATTGCATTCTGTTTTCAAATCCTCGAAATCCTAAGCAACTCAAGGACCCTCGGGGAGAGTTGGGGATTTTTCGATTTCCACATTTGATTTTTATCAAGTAGTGAGGACGAGGAATTTTGGTTTTAATTATTTTTCTCTCCGGAAACTATTTCATTTTAAATAAATAAATGAGGGGAGATAATATGACTTCTCCAAAATAATGGAAATATCGGAGGAAAAATGTTAAAATCATTATTTGGTTTTTATTTTGATTGGAATTTTATTTGCCCTAGAAAAATTTGCACGTTTGAAAAATTGCATTTTAGGGGCCAAGAAAAGTTCCTCTTGTTCTAAATATTTTATTTAGATGGAGAAAACTTGTTTTGGAAATTTTAGATTTTTATTTATTTTCTAGGAATTTTTCTTTCATGGAATGTTTTAAAAAACAAAAAAATCGACCTCATACCTCGATTGGGCTAAAGGCCCACTGAGCCAGCCAGCCAGCGCCGCCGCTTTTCCCCTCGAAGGCCACAGAAGAGACGGACGCCGAGGGCGAGTCCGAGTCGACTCCACCCCGGGCGCCCCTTCCCAAGCCACCGCCCGCCTCGCCTTTATAAGCCGTCGCCCGCCTCCGCCACCACCCGCCACCACCCGACCGAGCCAGCCAGGAGCCTCGAGCCGCCTCGAGCCGCCGGAGCCTCACAGCTGCCGCCGCCCGCATTGCCGCCGCCTCCCGCCGAGCCGCCAGCCGCCGCCTCACCGACCCCCGCCCACCCGGAGATCACGAGCCGCCTGGCCATTGGACGCGCCACGAGGTAGCCGACCCGCCACGGTTTTCTTTAGAAAACTGCTCGTTTTTTTTATAAAACCCTAGATCGTTTATATATATATATATATATATATATATATATATCGGTTTATTTCGTCGGTTTAATTATTTAGCGAACGTTCGTTCGACCGTTCGTTTCAACGAACGTGTTCACTGTTGAGTTTTGGTTAATGAACGCCCGTTCGTTTAGCCGCTCGTCATTTTTCTTTTATCGGATTAATTCCGCGGTTATTCTGATCGCGATTTCTGATCTGATATTCAAACCTGTTTATCTTTTCGCTCGTTTGTCGGAATCAGGCGATTCAAGCGCCTGGAGTTTCATCTCGAAACCTTTTTCCGAATAATCAACTCAAACAAATTTTTGACTCTGTAAAATTTGACTCTAGTTCAGATTAGTAAACAGATCTCGCTTTCTTTTCGCCATTCGAAGTTTCGTTGTTCCGCTTTGGTTTGATTCTTTTTCAGACCGGAGTTCTTAAGTTGAACTCTCCGGTCAAACTCTTTATTTGGAGTTCTACTTGTGCACCTTTGATTGTTTACTTATGTATGTATTGTTAGCTTGCGATAGAATTCCTGAGTGCGAAGCGTGTTACTACGAGTCTCTAGGATTCCCGGATCGTCAGCAAGGCAAGTAACACATTGATCATACTCTTTTCATACCCAGTTTTTATGCATTAGTCCAACCTTAACGCATTGCATGATTAGGATAGCATTAATTTGTTGGTTGGGAAGTAGATGATGAGGTAGACCCTATTATCCTGTTACTATCAAACCCTTGGGAGTTACTTCTACGTGTTGCTTATATTGTTATGCTATGCTCGTAGACGTGGTTTGGGTTTGAGAGATATTCACGACAGATGTGAGATTGTTAATTAATGGTTAACTTAAGATGGCAACCTAAATACACATCTGGGTGGATTGAGGCACCTGGTTTCTATCAGGACTTGCCTGTTTTTCTTCGTACCGCCACCCAGGCTCAAAGGGATCATGAGATTATTCAAACTAGAAACTTATGTGTGCGGCCACAAGCCATTATGGGCTCTGGCATAGTTGATTAAGTTGTGCAAACTCTTACGGGTAGGCTAGCAGATGTAGGGGTTGTAGGTGGTACGGTCTACCCACATGTAAGGTGCTAGCGCTTACGAAGACTATGTCTCGGTCATCCGTTTCTCAAACACCATGTAGTGCGAGAAATCAAATGGAGGCGATCGAGTCTTGTGGGGAAAAGTGCGCAAACCTCTGCAGAGTGTACAATCTAATCATGGTTAGCCGTGTCCCCGGTTATGGACAAATCTGAGTATCTAGTACCTGAGTATTCACAAGTATCTCATCACTCTAAACTAATATTGCTGGGATGATAACTACTTAAGTTGGGATTGAGTTGGGGTTATACCTTCTCAATGATGTTTCAACCACCATGATAGTTAAATTAAAAACTTATTCCTTTGTTGTAGGGAAAAATTGGCTTTCCGCAAAATTGTAACCGTAGAGCCTTCCACTAGCCAAATATGCATGTAGTGGTAGCCTTATTCTGTTATTGCTCTATTGTGTTACATTGCCAGCATATTCCATGTCTTGACCCGTTCTCGGGCCGCAACGTATCATGTTGCAGACTTTTCAGACGAGGAGTAAGGTTCGATAGGTCGTTGCCGTGCAGCTCAGCTATGCCGTTGGAGTTGATGGACTCACTTTATCTTCCAAGCTTTCACCGTTATCGTATTAGATGGCCTTAAGCCATATTATTGTAATAAGTTCTCTTTTGAGACATTCGATGTAATAAGTGTGTGATTGCTACTCTCGTTATAAATCCTTCGGCATCTGTGTGGTGTCGGCATTATCGATCCGTGGATGACACTGAGCACGCAGAGGTCGGTCGCTACAAGATGGTATCAGAGCACACGCTGAGTGTAGGACACGACCACTAAGATAAACCATAGGGCACTCTTCTCTACTCATTTCTGACTCCTCTCCACTTTTCCACTCTTTAGGATGACGGAGATGAAGAACAAGTTTGCACAACCGGATGAAGACACCCCTTTTGGACGTCACTTGAAGGAAGTCACTAGGTACTTAAACATTGGAATACCAAGCTTCACCGGGACGTACAACGCTACTTTACCGTAAGAAGATATTTGGATGATTCAAGTACAAGTTCCAGGAAGGACATTCTCGCCAACTTCCAAGCCCATAGAATTTTCTTTGAAGCACCCACCGAGCCTTGGCAAGAGTATGGCAGCTCACATTACCATAGGACGCATTGGAGAAGTCTACAACAGAGAACTTAAAGACACCATATACCAAATATGTGGGCGCCGAGACGAGCAATGGGAAGTGATCAGCACCAAGAAGGATAGATCCATTGCAGCTTACATCCAGGAGCTAAACCAGCACATTCGACGTCAGAGAACCAGACAAAGCGCAGACATGATGGAGTTAAGGAAGGCGAAAACTAGGATCATCGAGCTGGAGGAAGAACTCCAGTCTACACGCGATGGATATGAAGAAGAAATCAAGACACTACTGGAGAAGAATGAAGACCTAGTTAAGAAGATCGGAATATTCATGGGAGGACCAAAGACCCAAAGAAGAGGAACAAGAAGAGGAGGAAGACCCCGCTGTCGGACAACTACATCATCATCGATTTACACTAATTGACCCAAGTGATGATGACTACGAAGACGGTCGGAGCGACATCATGGAGTCTTCCACCGATCAAAATTTCTAGATGACCACCAAATATTAGTAGTATTTTCCCCCATGTAACTAGTAGTAGTTGAGCACTTATGCGGTAGTCCTAGATCGTTTTGTATGCCCTTGCTTGCTTGATTGAATGAATGAGTGTTTGCCTCATGTGCATATGGGTAGTGTTTTCTCGCTAGACCCCCTTCTATTCTAACCTCTTCCATCTAAACCCTCAGATGCCTCCGAGACATGACCCCGGTTTTGCTTTTCCACCGGAGCTCACCCAGTTGATCCAGCAGCAAAATACCTTGATGCAATTGCTAGTTCAGAACCAGGGCTATCTTATACCAGCATGGTGGATAAAAGAAAATTGAAAACTAAATGCAAAAGACGCTCCAAGTTTGCACATATCGCATGAACAAAACGAATCCGAAAACATACCGATACTTGTTGAAAAAAGAGGGGATGCCTTCCGGGGCATCCCCAAGCTTAGACGCTTGAGTCTCCTTGAATATTTACTTGGGGTGCCTTGGGCATACCCAAGCTTGAGCTCTTGCCTCTCTTCCTTTTCCTCATATCGAGACATCCTCGATTAGACACTTCATCCACACAAAACTTCAATGTAAAACTTCGTAAGATCCGTTAGTACAGTAAAGCAAATCACCACTCTAAGTACTGTAGAAAACCAATTCATATTTTATTTTTGCATTGTGTATACTGTAATATAACTTTTTCATGGCTTAATCCACTAATATAAATTGATAGTTTCATCAAAACAAGCCAACTATGCATCAAAAACAGAATCTGTCAAAAACAGAACAGTCTGTAGCAATCTGAACATTCACCATACTTCTGGTACCCCAAAACTTCTACCAAAATTAGAAAACATAAACAAGTTGTACAGAAAGACAGTGCAAAAAGAATCAGAACCATTTGACTCTCCAGTTAAAAATGTAAAATCGAGCACTACAGCCAAAGTTTCTGTCCTGCACCGTACAAACCAACAAGCATTGTAAACATCCTAAAGGCAAACCTTGGCACATTATTTTTATAATAAAATGGAATTGTACAAGGGGATAATTATTTTTGATGAAAAGTTTCTGTAATCAAGATTCACAAAGTTTCCGTGAGCATGAACAAAGTTCATGGAGCTCTCCCACTTCAACAATGCTTGTCTCTCTCACTTTCACTTTCCTTTTCGAAAAGTTTTTAGGTTCCCCTCTTTATTTGTTTTTGTTTTTAAACTATATGAAAGCACACAACAGAAATAAATGACTCTCTAAAACTTCCGGGTTGTCTTCCTGGCAGCATTTTCTTTAAAGCCATTAAGCTAGGCATTTAGTGCTCAAGTAACGGATCCACCCGGATCCCAAGGTATATCAAAGCCAATTTAAATTAACAATGATTTGTAATTTAGTAGTGAGAACAAAGTAAAATATATCATGCAACAACGAAGTCTAACTCTCTTCCTATGCATCCGCATGTTATAAAAGAACAATTCATGCACACATAGTAAAGGCCAATGCATAGTATAAGCAGTTTCTTGCAGTTTCATAGTATGGGAAACATAGAGAGGTGGAGAAATAGTTCCTCTCTCACAATAATTGCAAGTAGGAGCAGCAAGCACATGCATATTACATTCATCAAAATCATCATGTGCAATGGTAAAAGGCAACCCATCAATATAATCCTTAATAACATCAAACTTCTCCGATATAGTGTAGTTTGGAGATTTCAAAAAGATAATAGGACTGTCATGAGTGGGTGCAATAGCAACAATTTCATGTTTAACATAAGGAACTATAGCAAGTTCATCTCCATAAGCATAATTCATATTGGCATCTTGGCCACAAGCATAGCAAGCATCATCAAAAAGGGATATTTCATACAAATTCAAGGGATCATAGCAATCATCCTTCGGTAAGCACGAAGGGGAATTGAACAATGTATGAGTTGAAGAGTTACTCTCATTAGAAGGTGGTCACGGGTAGCTAATCCGCTCTTCCTCCTTTTGTTCTTCGCTCTCCTCATCATCTTTTTCATCCAATGAGCTCACAGTTTCATCAATTTCTTCTTCCATAGCTTCCTCGCAAAATATTAGTCTCTTCTTGCACAGCGGGGTAGGCCTCAATATATAGTTTAACATAGGCATTAGAAGCATAATTATCATAGCAATATTCAAGTATGGCAAAAATTTCAGATTTGTCGAGAGTAACATCATACTTTTCAATCAAAGAAGCAATTTCATAAGCACCCTTAAAAGCAACAAATTCTTCAATTTGTTGAACATCATAGTAATTATAAACACCCTTAGCATATGAAGATACGATTCCATTATCACTAAACAAGCATTGCTAGGGAAGGTGTTTCTTAGGGTTTTCAGAACAAGAAGTAACATCATATAATTCACATAAAGTCCAAGCATAGCATTGCAAACGTTGAATTTGATCCCATAATAGTTTCCCTTTTTCAGATATACTTGTCGCGACATAACAAGCATGCTCATCTGAAGATTTTCGCTCAACTAAGCTAGTTGGGGTTTCAGCACGAGCACAAAGGGATCGAAGATGATCCAAGTAAAAAGCTTCAGTAGTGTGATAGATTTTAAGTGGTTCTTCTACCATTGGTGCAGTAGGTACAACTAATTATTTTTGGTATTTTGCATTTCCTACCCATAACTAAAGATAGAAAACAACTAAGAACAGCAAATAAAAATTACTTAGTGATAAAGCAAACAAGCACACACGAGAATATTCACCCCACGCTATTGCTCCCCGGCAACGCGCCTTTAAAAAGGTCTTTATAACCCACAAGTGTAGGGGATCGCAACAATTTTCGATAAGTAAGAGTGTAGAACCCAACGAGGAGCTAAAGGTAGAATAAATATTCCCTCAAGTTCTATCGACCACCGATACAACTCTACGCATGCTTGACGTTCGCTTTACCTAGAACAAGTATGAAACTAGAAGTACTTTGTAGGTGTGATAGGATAGGTTTGCAAGATAATAAAGAGCACGTAAACATAAACTAGGGGCTGTTTAGATAAAGATGCAATAAAATAAATATAGCGAGTGTGGAAAAGTGGTGGTAGGAGTTGTGAAATTGTCCCTAAGCAATTGACTATGTTACTAGACCGGTAATCACTATTGCAATTCTATTTCAGGGAGAGGCATAAGCTAGCATACTTTCAGGGAGAGGCATCCGCAACTACTAAAGATTCATTAAGGTAAAACCCAACCATAGCATTAAAGCATCAAGTCCTCTTTATCCCATACGCAACAACCTACTTACTCGGGTTTGTGTTTCAGTCACTCACGCAACCCACTATAAGTGAATCATGAACGCATTGCAACACCCTACAGCGGGAATCCCTCACGTTTGCGCAACACGGAGGGCACAATAGGACAGCACCAATAATAAAACATGCAACTCAAACCAATCATAGCAATTCATCAATCACCGATAGGACAACGAAAATCTACTCAGACATCATAGGATGGCAACACATCATTGGAAAATAATATGAAGCATAAAGCACCATGTTCAAGTAGAGGGTACAGCGGGATGCGGGAGAGTGGACCGCTGGATATAGATGGGGGAAGGTGATGGAGATGTTGGGGAAGATGGCGGAGGTGTTGGTGAAGATCGCGGTGATCATGATGGCCCCCGGCAGCGCTCCGGCGCCACCGGAAGCAAGGGGGAGAGAGGGCCCCTTCTTCTTCTTCTTCCTTGACCTCCTCCCTAGATGGTAGAAGGGTTTCCCGGCTGGTCCTTGGCACCCATGGCGTGGGAGGGGCGAGAGCCCCTCCGAGATTGGATCTATCTCTCTGTTTCTGCGTTCTCTAATTATACCCCTTCACCGTTTCCTTTATATCTAGAGATCCTAACTCCGATTGGGGTGAATCTTTCGCCCAGATTTTTCTTGTAAAATTAGCTTTCTTGCGGCAAAAGAAGAGCATCAACCGCCTTACGGGTGGCCCATGAGAGTCCAGGGCGCGCCCAGGGGGGTGGGCGCGCCCCCCTGTCTCGTGGCCACCTCGGACACAGTTTCGTGTTGATTCTTCCTCCGAAAAATCCCAAATATTCCAAAATAATTATCCGTCCGTTTTTATACCGTTTGGACTCCGTTTGATATTGGTTTTCTGCGAAACATAAAACATGCAAATGACATGTGAACTGCACTGGCCTTTGGATCAACATGTTAGTCCCAAAAATAGTATTAAAAGTTGCCAAAAGTATATGAAAGTTGAATAATATTAGCATGGAACAATCCAAAATTATAGATACGACGGAGACGTATCACCTACCGCCAGGCACCGTGGCGGTAGGATTGTACAACCTACCGCCAGGGCCAATGGCGCCTGACGGCCGTTTGTCGGGGCTGACGTGGAAAAGGGCCTACCGCCAGGGCCCATGGCGGTAGTTGCACAGTGATCACACATGTACTAGGTGCCGGCCGGACACTGCACATCTCTCCATCTTCCTCTTATCTTTTTTCTTTTTTCAAAAATCTCCATCCTCCTCCTCAACGGCACAAATGTTTAACCTAAAAAAGGCACAAATGTAATCGCCAGACACCAAAAACGCCATGGATTCACTTGTTCTCCGTGCCTCATCTCGCCTGTTTAGCTTTATCGATCGTTACCGTTAACTAATCCGCGGGTTGAAGCCAATTGGTGTCGTTCTTGACGGCAGATTCCCTTTCTTTTCCTAATTCTGCCCAAGAAAAGGGAGAGTATATTTTCCTTCCGAGCAAGAAAAGAAAGGAGCAATATATAATCCACGGCTGGAGTCGCCGCGCACGTCCACCACGCCGCAGACGCATGTCTTACATCCACAACCGCATGGCTCCCGTTTCTCTAGCTCTCCCGTGGATTGCTCGCCAGAGGTGAGCGTGGTCGCGCCGGCCACTCAGGCGCCCATGGCCGTCGACCTCAACGCCACACATGCGGTCGGAGGGTCGTCCACCAGGGGCCAAAGGAAACATGCGCGTAAGATCACCGTCGGCATGCGTCCCGACGCCCGCAACCAATTCGACACAAAGCACACAACCTCGGCGACCACGGATGATGACACGACCAATTGTTTCAGCATGGAGAACATCATTTTCGGCTGGCACCATTGACCGTGATTCGCCCCACCCTACTGTTCTTGACGCCCGGTCCAACAGCTGACCGAAGCGGAGGGCAACAAGTGAAGGCCATAGCTCCTCCTCGCTCATTGGTGCCCAAGAGCCATCGGAATCCGTGGCGGCCTTTTTAGCCACTCCGTAGGGTCGGATTCCTTTGTCGGACATGGCGGGCGGGGGAAGATGAAGTGGTTTTGGGAGAAAAGTGGAGAGGTTGAGTGAGTACGGACTGAGTTTGACTAGGGTTTGTTTGTCCGTCGCCAGATATTTGTGAGGGCTAGAGTGGGGTCGTTGCGGGCCATACCGGGCCAGGCAACCCAGCTATCCGCTGACACAAAGCGTATGAACGCAGCACACTCGTCGTGCACCGGGCCACAGTGGGGTGCTATCACAGTGAGTGACTGAAATGCTACTACTGTACGTGTGATGTACTACTATGTGTGCAATGCAGTGCAGTACCTATCTCAACGGAATGGATTTCAATGGAATATGTGCATGCGGGCGGGTTACCCAACCTACTGGGTCACAAGCTTAAGTCAATCACGATCTGCTAAGTGTTAGAAGGACGAGAGTGATGAGAATATATTTATAGAATTATTGCATTAATATTCAGAATAGTTTGGAGAGGATTACTGCATGGTGCGGCCGTCGCCGCCCAAGGCTCACTCCCTCGACACCCAAGGCCAAGCCACCGCCGATGGAGCCCATCGAGCGCTACGTCTGGACCGGACAACTACGCGAGTGGGTCGGCGCGCCCCCTGTTTGGCTCGGCGCGACGCGACGCAGGAAACCGCCTACCTCGAGCAGTGGAAGCAGCGCGCGCTGGCGTACGAGCACGCCGACAGCGAGCGGCCCATGCAGGATCGAGCGCGAAGAGGAGGAGGAGGAGGAGCGTCGTGCCCGTGCCGCAGCAGTGCAGCCGCGCAGCAGGCCAACGTGGCCCGGGTCTGGGAGTCGGCATTCCCCTGGGCTGGCCTGGCGTCGGAGCTCATCGACCTCACCGGCCCGGGGGAGGAGGACGGCGCCTAGGGCAGCGCGAGGGGAGACATAGTTTTTTATGTTTGTTAATTTAGTTTATTTAAATGGACTCTGACCGATGTTTGACTGGAGTTTTACCCTTCAATTATGGTTGTTTGCAAGGGTTATTTTTCTCAAGTCCGCATGCAAAAAAATGCACTGAGCCGACGTTGGATGCGTCGACCTAAAACCAAAAGCGAACACAGGCGTCCGCTTGGCCGACCTAAGCGGATAAAATGCAGACAAATCACGCGTTCGTTTTGGTCGTCCTGTTGGAGCTGCTCTTGATCCACCCCTCTACTTGCAACGTCTACCTCGGGGCCAGGGGCCAGGGGGTGCACGAGCGTAGACAACGACCTAATTATCCACTGATGCAGAGCGTACGGACGCAGCACTGGGCCGCACTACAGTGGCTAAATTTTGTGTTTTGACCCTTTTTGGATACTATTCAGGATCTGACCCTCCTTCGAAAAAATTTCAGGATTTGACCCTTTCGCCTACCGCCAGGCACCGTGGCGGTAGGATTGTACAACCTACCACCAGTGGCCCTGGCGGTAGGTGCCTTGACGGCGCCTGACGGCCGTTTGCCGGGGCTGACGTGGAAAAGGGCCTACCGCCAGGGCCCATGGCGGTAGGGTACTGAAGCCTACCGCCGGAGCCTCTGGCGGTAGGGTCCTGTGTGGTGGATAAGGTGGGGAGGGGCTGGTTTGTGGGCCCCACCACCACTCTTCTTCTCCACTCATCTTCTTCCCCGTCTCAGCTCCTCTCCCCTCTCTCTCCCCCTCACAAACCCCCACTAGATCCCCTCCATTTGCTTGAGATTTCACCGGTGGATCCGGATCATTTTCATCACCCAAGGTACCTACCCCACTTCCCCTCCTTTTGATTGGTTGAGATCTTTGTTTTGCTTGCATTTGCTCGTTTGGTTGCAAACCCTAGGTGTTGATCTTGTTGTGTGCATTTATGATCCATTTATGATGCATTTATGGCTAGGGTTAGTGTTAGTGTTAGGGTTTGGGTTATGTTGGGGGTTAGGGTTATAGTTGGCATGTCGGGGGTATGGTTAGGGTTAGGGTTAATGGTTAGGTTAACTTGAGTATGAATAGTAGTTACTTGTTCAATTTGTGCAAAATTTAGTTAATTTGTCCATTTGAGTTGGTTGGACAAGGCATAAGAGGAGGATGAGGCACGTGACAAGAAGGGGAAATGGCCCCGTATGACTCAGTAAAGCCTTCGCCTCGGTGGACTCGTCATGTAACCGGATGAAGCCATGCCAAATTTATCATGAACTATGTAGTACTAATGCAAGAATGCATATGTCGTGAACTTGTTGTGAATGAATTTGCCATTTGTATTGAATTTGGTGTCGAGATGTTTGCAAGGTGTCATGAATGAACTTTAGTTTGTCAGCAATTTCTGTGATTTGTCTGCAATATCTGTGAATTGTTGTGCTGAGAAGAGGGCAAAACAGAGGACAACTCTGTTTTGCTATGTTTCGGTATGGCCACACCCTACCGCCACAAAGCGCCTGGCTGGCGGTAGGTTGTTTGACCCTACCGCCAGAGGCTGTGGCGGTAGGGTGTGGCCAACCATACTGTGACGGTAAAACCAGAGCCCATGGCGGTAGGGGACCCTACCGCATAGCTTCTGGCGGTAGGTCATGACCCTCTTGATTAAGTGCTCTGATGATAGGGGGTGTAAACTTGCTGCAACGGTGAAACCGGAGGCCTTGGCGGTAAGGGGGACCCTACTGCCAGGCCGTGCCGGTAGGGCCCCCCTTACCACCAAGGCCTCTGGTTTCACCGTCACAGCAAGTTTACACCCCCCTACCGCCACAGCACTGGCGGTAGGTTCGTGAACCCTACCGCCACAGCCTCTGGCGGTAGGGATTGAATCCTCTCCTCCCCCTTTCCTACCCCCTTCTGTCGAATGTTAGAACAATAACCCACTTATATCAAATATTAGAATGATCATCTCGCAAACACATACATAACTCAACTCAACATAGTTCATTACATCCACGAATAACACATGTTGAAACTAATTAAAACATGGCCAGGTTCACATGACATCGGTTCAAACTAGAAGCTCAAGCTCAACGACACATTTTCTAAACAGGTAACATATTTCTCATACTTATCAGACGTTCAATTTGTTCGTCACGCGCTTGATTACACTTCAGTTGAAAGTCGGTGGTGAAGGAAATATGCCCTAGAGACAATAATAAAGTTATTATTTATTTCCTCATATCATGATAAATGTTTATTATTCATGCTATAATTGTATTAACCGGAAACATAATACATGTGTGAATACATAGACAAACTTAAAGTATGCCTCTACTTGACTAGCTCATTAATCAAAGATGGTTATGTTTCCTAACCATAGACATGAGTTGCCATTTGATTAATGGGATCACATCATTAGGAGAATGATGTGATTGACTTGACCCATTCCGTTAGCTTAGCACTTGATCGTTTAGTATGTTGCTATTGCTTTCTTCATGACTTATACATGTTCCTACAACTATGAGATTATGCAACTCCCGTTTACCGGAGGAACACATTGTGTGCTACCAAATGTCACAACGTAAATGGGTGATTATAAAGGAGCTCTACAGGTGTCTCCGAAGGTACATGTTGGGTTGGCGTATTTCGAGATTAGGATTTGTCACTCCGATTGTCGGAGAGGTATCTCTGGGCCCTCTCGGTAATGCACATCACTATAAGCCTTGCAAGCAATGTAGCTAATGAGTTAGTTACGGAATGATGCATTACAAACGAGTAAAGAGACTTGCCGGTAACAAGACTGAACTAGGTATTGAGATGTCGACGATCAAATCTCGGACAAGCAACACACCGATGACAAAGGGAACAACGTATGTTGTTATGCGGTTTGACCGATAAAGATCTTCGTAGAATATGTAGGAGCCAATATGAGCATCCGTGTTCCGCTATTGGTTATTGACGGAAGCGGTTCTCGGTCATGTCTACATAGTTCTCGAACCCGTAGGGTCCGCACGCTAAGGTTTCGATGATAGTTATATTATGAGTTTATGAGTTCTGATGTACGAAGTTTGTTCGAGTCCCGAATGTGATTACGGACATGACGAGGAGTCTCGAAATGGTCGAGACATGAAGATTGATATATTGGGCGACTATATTCGGACAATCAAAAGGTTTCGGGGTTATCGGATATATCTTAGGAGTACCGGGGGTTATCGGAACCCCGGGAGGTTAATCGCCTCATGGGCCCAAGTGGTGGAAGAGGAAAGGCGGCCAGGGGCAGCCGCGCCTCCCCCAAGTCCGAATTGGACAAGGAGGGGTGGCGCCTTTCCTTTCCCTCTCTCTCCTTCCCTCTCCTCTCCTACTCCAACAAGAAAGGGGGGGAGTCCTACTCCCGGTGGGAGGAGGACTCCTCCTGGCGCGCCCCTCCTGGCCGGCCGACCCCCTCCCCTTGGCTCTTTTATATACGGGGGCAGGGGGGCACCGCTAGACACAACAATTGATCCTTGGATCTCTTAGCCGTGTCAAGTGCCCCCTCCACCATAGTCCTCCTCGATAATATTGTAGCGGTGCTTTAGGCGAAGCCTGCGATGGTAGAACATCAAGATCTTCACCACGCCGTCATGCTGACGGAACTCTCCCTCGACACTCGGCTGGATCGGAGTTCGAGGGACGTCATCGAGCTGAATGTGTGCTAGAACTCGGAGGTGCCGTAGTTTCGGTGCTTGATCGGTCGGGCCGTGAAGACGTACGACTACATCAACCGTGTTGTTCTAACGCTTCCACTTTCGGTCTACGAGGGTACGTGGACACACTCTCCCGCTTCGTTGCTATGCATCACCATTATCTTGCATTAATATAGGAATTTTTTTGAAATTAATACGTTCCCCAACAGTGGCATCCTAGCCTGGTTTATGCGTAGATGTTATATGCACGAGTAGAACACAAGTGAGTTATGGGCGATACAAGTCATACTGCTTACCAGCATGTCATACTTTGTTCGGCGGTATTGTTGGATGAAGCGGCCCGGACCGACATTACACGTACGCTTACGCGAGACTGGTTCTACCGACATGCTTTGCACACAAGTGGTCAAGCGGTGTCGGTTTCTCCAACTTTAGTTGAACCGAAAAGGCTACGCCCGGTCCTTGCGAAGGTTAAAACAGCACTAACTTGACAAACTATCGTTGTGGTTTTGATGCGTAGGTAAGAACGGTTCTTGCTCAGCCCATAGCAGCCACGTAAAATTTGCAACAACAAAAGTAGAGGACGTCTAACTTGTTTTTGCAGGGCATGTTGTGATGTGATATGGTCAAGACGTGATGCTATATTTTATTGTATGAGATGATCATGTTTTGTAACGAAGTTATCGGCAAATCGACAGGAGCCATATGGTTGTCGCTTTATTGTATGAAATGCAAACGCCCTGTAATTGCTTTACTTTATCACTAAGCGGTAGCGATAGTCGTAGAAGCAATAGATGGCGTAACGACAACGATGCTACGATGGAGATCAAGGTGTCGCGTCGGTGACGATGGTGATCACGATGGTGCTTTGGAGATGGAGATCACAAGCACAAGATGATGATGGCCATATCATATCACTTATATTGATTGCATGTGATGTTTATCCTTTATGCATCTTATCTTGCTTTGGTTGACGGTAGCATTTTAAGATGATCTCTCACTAATTATCAAGAAGTGTTCTCCACGAGTATGCACCGCTGCGAAAGTTCTTTGTCTTTGAGACACCACGTGATGATCGGGTGTGATAGGCTCTACGTTCAAATACAACGGGTGCAAAACAGTTGCACACGCGAATACTCGAGGTTAAACTTGACGAGCCTAGCATATACAGATATGGCCTCGAAACACGGAGACCGAAAGGTCGAACATGAATCATATAGTAGATATGATCAACGTAGTGATGTTCACCATTGAAAACTACTCCATCTCACGTGATGATCAGACATGGTTTAGTTGATTTGGATCATGTGATCACTTAGATGACTAGAGAGATGTCTATCTAAGTGGGAGTTCTTTAGTAATATGATTAATTGAACTTAAATTTATCATGAACTTAGTACGTGATAGTATTTTTCATGTCTATGTTTGTTGTAGATAGATGGCTCGTGTTGTTGTTCCGTTGAATTTTAATGTGTTCCTTAAGAAAGCAAAGTTGAAAGATGATGGTAGCAATTACACGGACCGGGTCCGTAATTTGAGGATTATCCTCATTGCTTTGCACGGAAGAATTACGTCATGGAAGCACCGCTGGGTGCCAGTGCCTGCTACGAGATGCTGAGCGACGTTAAGAACGTCTCGCGAGGAGCAAAGGCGATGACTACTCGATAGTTCGATTGTGCCATGCTTTACGGCTTAGAACCGGGACTTCAACAACGTTTTGAGCGTCATGGAGCATATGAGATGTTCCAGGAGTTGAAGTTAATATTTCAAGCAAATGCGGATTGAGAGATATGAAGTCTCCAATAAGTTCTATAGCTGCAAGATGGAAGAGAATAGTTACATCGTTGAACACATACTCAAAATGTTCTGGTATAATAATCACTTGATTCAAGCGGGAGTTAATCTTCACGATGATAGTGTCATTGATGTAATTCTTCAATCACCGCCACCAAGCTACAAGAGCTTCGTGATGAACTATAATATGCAAGGGATGGACAAGACTATTCGAGCTCTTACATAATCTTGAAAGGCTGCGAGGTAGAAATCAAGAAGGAGCATCAAGTGTTGATGGTCAATAAGACCACTAGTTTCAAGAAAAAGGGTAAAGGGAAGAAGAAGGGGAACTTCAAGAAGAGCGACCAAACAAGTTCTTGCTCAAGAGAAGAAAACCAAGTCTGGAACTAAGCCTGTGTCTGAGTGCTTCTACTGCAAAGTGACTGCCCCAAGTATTTGGCGGACAAGAAGGATGGCAAGGTGAACAAAGGTATATGTGATATACATGTTATTGATGTGTACCTTACTAATGCTCGCATTAGCACACAGGGTATTTGATCACGATTACATTGCTAATATTTCCAACTCGAAGCAGGGGACTACGGATTAAGCAAAGATTGGCTAAGGACGAGGTGGCGATGCAGCGTGGGAAATGGTTCCAAAGTCGATATGATCGCGGTCGGCATGCTACCTCTACATCTACCTTCTGGATTAGTTTTAGACCTGAATAATTGTTATTTGGTGCGGCGTTGAGCATGAACATTATATCTGGATCTTGTTTGATGCGAGACGGTTATTCATTTAAATCGAGAGAATAATGGTTGTTCTATTTATATGAGTAATATCTTTTATGGTCATGCACCCTTGAAGAGTGGTCTATTTTTATTAAATCTCGATAGTAGTGATACACATATTCATAATGTTGAAGCCAAAAGATGCAGAGTTGATAATGATAGTGCAACTTATTTGTGGCACTTTGCCGTTTGTCATATTGGTGTAAAGCGCATGAAGAAACTCCATCTTGATGGACTTCTGGAATCACTTGATTATGAATCACTTGGTACTTGCGAACCGTGCCTCATGGGCAAGATGACTAAAACGCCATTCTCGGAACTATGGAGCGAGCAAGCGATTTATTGGAAATCATACATACCGATGTGTGTGGTCCAATGAATATTGAGGCTCATGCGGGTATCGTTATTTTCTCACCTTCCACAGATGATTTGAGCGGATATGGGTATATCTACTTCATGAAACACAAATGCAGAAACATTTGAAAAGTTCAAATAATTTCAGAGTGAAGTGGAAAATCATCGTAACAAGAAAATAAAGTTTCTGATCTGATCGTGGAGGAGAATATTTGAGTTATGAGTTTGGTTTACATTTGAAGCAATGCGGAATAGTTTTTAACTCACGCCACCCTAACACCACAGCGAAATGGTGTGTCCGAATGTCGAATCGTACTTTACTAGATATGGTGCGATCTATGATGTCTCTTACTAATTTACCGCTATCATTTTGGGGGTTATGCTTTAGAGACGGCCGCATTCACGTTAAATAGGGCACCATCAAAATCCGTTGAGGCGACGCCTTATGAATCGTGGTTTGGCAAGAAACCAAAGTTGTCGCTTTCTTAAAGTTTGGGGTTGCGATGCTTATGTGAAGAAACTTCAACCAGATAAGCTCGAACCCAAATCGGAGAAATGTGTCTTCATAGGATACCCAAAGAGACTATTGGGTACAATCTCTATCACAGACCTGAGGGCAAGATTTTTGTTGCTAAATTCGGATCCTTTCTAGAGAAGGAGTTTCTCTTGAAAGAAGTGAGTGGGAGGAAAGTAGAACTTGATGAGGTAACTGTACCTGCTCCCTTATTTGAAAGTAGTTCCTCACAAGAAACCGTTCGTGTGACAACTACACTAATCAGTGAGGAAGCTAATGATATTGATCATGAAACTTCAGATCAAGTTACTACCGAACCTCGTAGGTCAACCAGAGTAAGATCCGCTTTTGAGTGGTACGGTAATCCTATTCTAGAAGTCATGTTACTTGGCCATGACGAACCTACGAACTATGAGGAAGCGATGATGAGCCCAGGTTCCGTAAAATGGCTTGAGGCCATGAAATCTGAGATGGGATCCATGTATGAGAACAAAGTATGGACTTTGGTTGACTTGCCCGATGATCGGCAAGCCATCGAGAATAAATGGATTTTCAGGAAGAAGACTGACAGCGATGGTAATGTAATCGTCTACAAAGCTCGACTTGTTGCAAAAGGTTTTCGACAAGTTCAAGGGGTTGACTACGATGAGACTTTCTCACCCGTAGCGATGCTTAAGTCTGTCCGAATCATGTTAGCAATTGCCGCATTTTATGATTATGAAATATGGCAAATGGATGTCAAAACTACGTTCCTGAATGGATTTACGGAAGAAGAGTTGTATATGATGCAACGGAAGGTTTTGTCGATCCAAAAAGTGCTAACAAAGTGTGCAAGCTCGACAATCCATTTATGCACTTTGGTGCAAGCCTCTCGGAGTTGGAATAAACGCTTTGATAGTGTAATCAAAGCATATGGTTTTATCTGAGACTTTTGGAGAAGCTTTGTATTTACAAGAAAGTGAGTGGGAGCTCTGTAGCATTTACGATATTATATGTAGATGACATATTGTTAATTGGAAATGATATAGAATTCTGGATAGCATAAAGGGATACTTGAATAAAAGTTTTCCAATGAAAGACCTCGGTGAAGCTGCTTTATTATTGGGCATCAAGATCTATAGAGATAAATCAAGACGCTTAATTGGACTTTCACAAAGCACATACCTTGATAAAGTTTTGAAAAAGTTCAAAATGGATCAGGCAAAGAAAGGGTTCTTGCCTGTGTTACAAGGTGTGAAGTTGAGTCAAACTCAATGCCCGACCACAACAGAAGATAGAGAGAAAATGAAAGATGTTCCCTATGCCTCAGCCATAGGCTCTATCATGTATGCAATCTGTGTACACGACTGACGTATGCTTAGCAATAAGTTTGGCGGAGGTACCAAAAGTAATCCAGAGTGGATCCTTTGGACAGCCGGTCAAGAACATCTGAAATACCTAAAAAGGACTAAGGATATGTTTCTCGTTTATGGAGGTCGAGAAAAGAAATGGTCGTAAATGGTTACGTCGATGCAAGCTTTGACCGATCGATCCGCATTTATTCTAAATCGCAAAACCGGATACGTGTTTATATTGAACAATGGAGTTTGTCGGTTAGTGCGATTCTAAACAAAGCGTCATGGCGGGATCTACATGCGGCGGAGTACATAGCTGCTTGAAGCGACAAATGAAGGAGTCTCGGATGAAGGAGTTAATTTCGATCTAGGTGTCATACATAGTGCATCGGGACCAATGAAGATCTTACGTGACAATCTTTGGTGCAATTGCCTTGGCAAAGGAATCCAGATTTCACAAGAGGACCAAGCACATCAAGAGATGCTTCAATTCCATCCGGGACCAAGTCCGTGGGAGACATAGAGATTTGCAAGATACATACGGATCTGAATGTTGCAGACCGATTGACTAAGCCTATTCCACGAGCAAAACATGATCAACACCAAGACTCCATGGGTGTTAGAATCATTCTTGTGTAATCTAGATTATTGACTCTAGTGCAAGTGGGAGACTGAAGGAAATATGCCCTAGAAGCAATAATAAAGTTATTATTTATTTCCTCATATCATGATAAATGTTTATTATTCATGCTATAATTGTATTGACCGGAAATATAATACATGTGTGAATACATAGACAAACTTAAAGTCACTAGTATGCCTCTACTTGACTAGCTCATTAATCAAAGATGGTTATGTTTCCTAACCATAGACATGAGTTGTCATTTGATTAATGGGATCACATCATTAGGAGAATGATGTGATTGACTTGACCCATTCCGTTAGCTTAGCACTTGATTGTTTAGTATGTTGCTATTGCTTTCTTCATGACGTATACATGTTCCTACAACTATGAGATTATGCAACTCTGTAGGATCGAAAGTATGTCTAGAGGGGGGGGTGATTAGACTACTTGACCAATTAAAAACTTAACCTTTTCCCAATTTTAGTCTTTGTCAGATTTTAGCTATCTTAGCACAAGTCAAGCAATCTTCACACAATTCAAGCAAGCATGCAAAGAGTATATGAGCAGCGGAAAGTAAAGCATGCAACTTGCAAGAATGTAAAGGGAAGGGTTTGGAGGTTTCAAACGCAATTTGGAGACACGGTGATTTTTGAGCCGTGGTTCCGATAGGTGGTGCTATCGTACATCCACGTTGATGGAGACTTCAACCCACGAAGGAGTAGCAGTTCTTGGCGAGAGTCCACGGAAGGCTCCACCCAAGAAGGGTCCACGAAGAAGCAACCTTGTCTATCCCACCATGGTCGCCGCCCATGAAGGACTTGCCTCACTAGCGGTAGATCTTCACAGTAGGCGATCTCCTTGCCCTTACAAACTCCTTGGTTCAATTCCACAATCTTGTCGGAGGCTCCCAAGTGACACCTAGCCAATCTAGGAGACACCACTCTCCAAGAAGTAACAAATGGTGTGTTGATGATGAACTCCTTGCTCTTGTGCTTCAAATGATAGTCTCCCCAACACTCAACTCTCTCTCACATGATTTGGATCTGGTGGAAAGAAGATTTGAGTGGAAAGCAACTTGGGGAAGGCTAGAGATCAAGATTCTTATGGTAGGAATGGAATATCTTGGCCTCAACACATGAGTAGGTGGTTCTCTCTCGAAATGGTAAGTTGGGAGTGTAGGTTTGTTACGATGGCTCTCTCCACGAATGAAGAGGAGGTGGAGGGTATATAGCCTCCACACAAAATCTAACCGTTACACACAATTTACCAATCTCGGTGGGACCGAATCAACAAACTTCGGTCGGACCGATTTAGTAAACCTAGTGATTTATTAGGGTTTTCTTGGGACCGACATGCAACTCGGTAGGACCGATATGGTTTGGGTTAGGGCATAACGTAATCTCGGTGAGACCGATTACACAAACTTGGTGAGACCGATTTTGGTAATTAGCTAACCAGAGAGTTGGTCAGGTTAACTCGGTGGGACCGATTCGCTCTTTTCGGTGAGACCGGAATGTTACGAAAGGGAAACAGAGAGTTTACATTGCAATCTCGGTGGGACCGATCGCTCACTTCGGTTAGACCGAAACGTTACGAAGGGAAGCATAGAGATTACAATACCATCTCGGTGAGACCGAGATCCCTATCGGTGAGACCGATTTGCCTAGGGTTTGTGGTAGTGGCTATGACATCCCGAACTCGGTGGCTGGGATAGAAAGAATCGGTGGGGCCAAGTTTGACTTTAGGTTTAGGTCATATGTGGATATGAGAAAGTAGTTGAGGGTTTTGGAGCATATCACTAAGCACCGTGGAGCAAGAAACTCATTAAGCAACACCTCATCCCTCCTTGATAGTATTGGCTTTTCCTATAGACTCAATGTGATCTTGGATCACTAAAATATAAAATGTAGAGTCTTGAGCTTTTGAGCTTGAGCCAATCCTTTTATCCTTAGAATTTTGAGGGATCCACTTTCCTCATCTATGCCATGCCATTCATTGAGCTTTTCCTGAAATGTTTGTCTTGGAAAGATGTTAGCTCAATGAGCTATATGTTGTTAGGAATTACCAAAACCACCTAGGGATAGTTGCACTTTCAATATCCCCCTTTTTGGTAATTGATGACAACATATAGATCAAAGCTTCGACAAATGATAATAAGATTGAAAAACATTGTCGCTTTGAGAAGTATGTGATAAGCAAGAGCTCCCCCTAAATTTGTGCATAGTTTAAGATTTGCTTTGTGCTGCAAATGCACAAGGAGTTAGGCTCATGGGTAACTCATCCATGTCACATACATCTTGGTGGAGCGCTCAAAATATTAAAGATTGAATACATGCACTCTTCACCAAGCAAAGTGAATGACCATATAAAGATAAATGGAATAATGTCATCCAACAAGCATTAAGGTAGCATATGATCAAACACATGATCATCATTGTATCACACAGACAAAGTAGTATCTCAAGCAAGAAAAAGCAAATAAAATTCAACCACAAAGACAAGAGAGAACAAAAGCAAACTCTCTCTCTCTCGAAGCCTATGATCTATACATTTTTCTCCCCCTTTGGCAACAAGTTACCAAAAAGTTCCTAGAAAATGCATAGTACTATTTCGTCTCTCAGGCTTGGTCTTGATGTGGTGGTGTAGATATGACTCCAAGGACGAAGGCTTCAGTTGATGTGGATGGAGCTGGAGGAGTTGGTGCAGGCTAGTTGCCTTTGGAGCTGTATGGTAGTGCAGATGAAGTGGCTCACGTGTCGACACTAAGCACTTTGCAACTGATCTCTGAGCTCGAGGCACTCTGGCAAATGCATCAGTGGTTGTTTTGCCCTTCCTCTCCTGCATATCATCCTGAAGCTACTCCACAACAGACTGGATTTCAGTTACTTTCACATCTAAGTCATAGAACTTTCGTTCCATGATTCTTTCCAGGCTCTCCTGGTTTTGAGTTAAGGTGGCCAACCCTTTCTCAATCCTCAGAGTTGATGCTATTAAGTAACCAAGCTGGTCCTGCTTGCTCTTCAAAAAGTACTCAGATGCCTCATCAATTGTTGGCATCTTGGCAGCCTTCTCCTTCTTTGCCTTCTCCTTCTTCTCTTGTGCTTGCACTGAAGATGGTTCATTCTCATTCATGACTACTTGGTTGTCCTCAAAGTCTGGGTAGATAGCAAAGTGTTCCTTGTCCAACAAGTATTTGCTGTGCCCATCTTGGAGTTGATCGGCTCTGGATTTGTGGGGCATACCCACAGCTTCTCTTGATCCTGCTTCTTTGTCCTCTTGATAGTCTCAACTATGAGGCTCATGACCTTGAACTTCTGAGGCACATCAAATATGTGTAGCAAGTTTATTGCATGGCCTCTGATCATGTTGTGGTCACCTGATTTGGGAAAGAGTGTGTGCCTAAGGATCCAGTTGATCGTTGGCAGTCCTGACAGAAGGAAATGGACAGACCCAAACTTGAAAGTCTCAAGAGCTTTATCTGGTATCTCCTTGTACATGTGTGACATTGAGTTGTGATCCATTTTCTTCTTGGAATAGACATCCAATTCATCAGCTTCCTCCTCGGGTGCATTGATCAGGCTTGCCCATTCTTCAATTGTGGATTGGTACCTTGTAACTTCAGACATCCAGACTATTCTGCCATCAGGATAAAAGTGAGATGTGGAGTAGAATTGCATTACAAGCTCATCATTCCAGTTTGTGAACTTCTGTCCAACAAATTCATCAACTCCACAAGCCTTGAAGCTATCAAGCACATCTGGGTAGTGTTACTCATTTTCCTTCATGTATTTCCAGTCCACCCACCTCATGTCACAAACTATAGGTTTCTTGTCCAGCACGATCTCATAGAAATCCTGCTGTTCCTTAGTGTGGAACACATGAGTCAGCGGCAGTCCTTCTCACGATTGCATAAGGATCGGACAATCTCCTTGTCCGAGCCTGCATCCTTCCTCGACTTCATGTTCTCAGCCCTTTGGATGAGCATCATTGTGGTCTGGAATCTTAGGTTTCGACTTCCTCGAACTTGTCCTTCCTCTTCTTCTTCTTCTTGACAACTTGAGCCTTTGGGGCCTTGTTCTTCTCAAATTTGGTATACTCCTGGTATTCCTTTTAGGTGCAGACTTGGCCTTGGAGGCAGCTTTGGGTGCTTCTTTGGGCTTTGATGTTGCAGCCCCTGACCTAATAGCATCACCCATAAGCTTTTGTGCCTTGGGTGCTGGAGTAGCAGCTTCTTCTTCCTCTTCCTCTTCCATCATGGAAGGTTGTCCAACAACTCTGGCCATGGTCTTCTTGACCCTTTCCTTCCTCTTCTTCCCTTCTGCAGCTGCCTCATTGGGATCAGATTTCTCAGGTTCTTGAGTTGAAGCTCTGACTTTCAACATAGGTGTCCTCTTGGCAGGAACCTTCCTGTTTAGTCCTGGCTTGGTGGCTGCAGCTGTGCCATACTCCTTCTTGAGCACTATCTTCTTGGAAGTGGCCTCATCCTCTTCTGCCACATAGTCTTCATCCTCAGAGTCTAAGGTTCTCTTCCTTCTGGCCCTTGTGGCAGCTTTGGGCAAATTGCTTGGGGTGCTCCTGCTGCCTTCATCTGAGGAACTAGAGGGACTAGTGCCCTCACTCATGTGAACCTACTCCTCTTCCTGTTACAGGTTTGTCACTTTGGTGCGACATCTTGCCAAAACACTTGACAATGAGACCACAGTGAATAGATATAGATGAGATAGATGGGATGAGCATCACAAAGTGCAGAGGTTTTTGCAAAAGAATGAGTTAAAAACTTAGTTTTAGTTTTCCATAGAAAGCATTTCGGATCTACCGATTTGTAAACTCGGTGATACCGAAGCAGCTTTAGGAGCCTAAACTAGTGAACCCGGACAGACCGAGTCACAGTTCGGTGGCACCGAGACTGCTAGGGTTTCACAGAATTCTAAACTCGGTCACACCGATTTGCAATTCTCGGTCAGACCGAGAATCACTTGTGCAATGGCCTTAGCCGAATCGATGAAACCGAGTTTTTCAACTCGGTGGGTCCGAGATGGTTTCGGCGGAAACCTAACCCTAAATTTTCAATTCACATCTAATCTAAGGATTGTTTTGACTGGATAGATTCGTTTCAATCGTGGCAAGAATCATGATGAACACAATGTGCTAGGAATCGGACGGGGATAGCACTGTGACCGAGTCCATACCCTAGTTTGGCGATGAAATCGCTACGGCGGCAACGGCGGGGTAGAATACCGTTGACGGCGGCGGAGACCCGGCGGCTGGAGGCGGTGGCGGCAAGTCGACGATCCGGAGACCACAGGAGGCAGAAGCGAGCTATCTTGTGCGGGCGAAGGGTTTGGAGAAAGTTTCCAAATTTTTGCCCATTGAGTATATATAGCGGACCACAGCCGGTGTGACCGAGTGGAACAACTCGGTGGCACCGAGATGCATAGCTGTTGACAGTTATAGCAACTCGGTGGGACCGAAAAGTTCAAATCGGTGGCACCGAGATTGAAAACCTAGATCGACTTAGTGATCTCGGTATGACCGAAATGGAAGAATCGGTCAGACCGAAACGCACAAAGAAGTTTTGGAAATTTAAGTCTATGACGAATCGGGGACTCCGAGTGCTCCTCACACAGAGTGGTTCGAATCTGACTTGATCAAATTTTGTGATGTAGCATGAACAGAGTTTGAGATAAGAAAAGCATAGATAGCTAGAGAAGGTTCTTAGGCATTCTTGTTCATCCACTTGGCAAAAGAAAAAGAAGCCAATCAATCAAAGCAACAAGTGGATGTCCTTGAATGAGTTAAATATGCAACCAACATGCTCACACAATAAAATGGCAAATGAAATATGTGGCAAAGCATGCACAACCAATTCTAGCATCTATCAAGCAATTGGCGATGACTAGGTCATCTATATATGAGTATATTGACTTAGGAGCCAAATGGGAACATTTGATCATAGATCATACTCATCGTTTAAGCTCAAGTGGGGTTACCACTTTTACATAATGCATTGATGTGTTCACATCATTAGAGTTGCTTTGACTCATTTCTTAGAGTTAAGCTCCCCCTAGATGTGAGATTCCCCCTAAGAGGGATGAACTAACCTTGGGTTTTGTCGATGATGACTTCATGTAGGTGTTGAAGATGTGGATGCTCAATGTTGATGAGGATCATTTGGAGCAGTCCTTTGGAGTGAGTTGCACTTTCAATACCTACACGGGTTAGTCCCACAAGGAACAAACAAGTATATCCATAGACATAGAGTGATGCACACACAACATGATGTCCATGAAAGCATTAGGTTACCTTGTCCCTTGCCTTACCAACATGAGGGTTTGTGACTCCTTGAACTAGTGCAAGATGTGGAAGTTGATTGCGCTTGTTGTTGCCAAAAAGATATGAGTGAAGTATGTTGGCGGAGTCACCCTCAAGAACTCTCTAGTTCTTCTTCTTCGGGATCCACATCATCTTGATGGGAATCCTTGGAGTTGTAGTCGTACTTGATGAAGTAGAACAGCGTAGTCTTGGGAACCCACTTGACCAAGGCCTTAGGAGCTTCTTCAAATGCATCAATCTCCTCTTGAAGCTTGTCCTTGCCTTTTTGCTTGTGGTCTTGTGGTGGAAGATCATCTTGAGCTTGTGTCCCCTTGAAGGAAGTAGGATCATACTTCTCTTGTTGAGGAACAAACTTCGTCTTGGGGTATTGATCTTCTTCCCACTCAACTCCATTGGCATTGAACTTTCATTCAAAACCAACACCTTGATTCTTAGGTGCCTTCCTTGCTTGCGTACAATTTCCTCGAATTGCTTACTCCGCAAGGATCTTGTAAACACCTTTCTCTATGATTCCCTTCAATAAGCTATTTTCTTGCTCAAGTGTAACTTGGCTAAGAGAATCATTAGTGGAATCAAGAGAACTACTAGAAGCAACAATATTGGATTTAGCATGATTATTGTTACAACTAGAGGAAGAATCCTTCTTGTTTTTGTTACTAGACTTGACTTGAGGCATGTAAGTAGATCAGAGTAAACGCTTGGCAATGTAAGAAGAACTTTTCTTCCGAAGATCATCATTGATTGCCTTTAAGAACTCATGCTCTTGCTCAAGATTGAGCTTTTCAAAGCTTAACTTCTCATGAGTCCTCAAAAGTTCTCGATGATCTTCCAAGATAGTTTCATGAGCTAACTTAAGAGTGATTAGTTCTTTAGTTAGGAGCTCAATTTTCTCCTTATCATTGTCATTCGTTTTATCTTGATTAGCATGATTAATTGACGTTTCATCATAGTATTCATCACTAGAGTTGTCAATAAGTAAATCATCATCACCTAACAAGTCATCTTCATCACTATTGAAATCAACATACTAAAATTGTGTTACCTTTGGGCCTTTAGCCATGAAGCATCTTCCAATTCCTTCATTTGGTGAATCAAATATGTCGTGGGAGTTGGTTGACACAAGTGCTAGACCGGCAACACCTTCATCTTGAGTATGTTCGAAGTCGGAGTGATAGCTTCTCTCGGAGTGATGTTCAGAGTCGGAACCGGATACCCATTCACCAACATGAGCTTGATGTCTTCGTTTTGTGTAGCTCTTTGATGACTTGTCCTTCCTTTCTGAATCCTTGCTTCTCCGGGATGTTCTTCGTTCATAACGATCATCTCTACTCCTTCTCTCTCTTGACGATGATTCTTCTCTTCTACTTCTTCTCTTGGGAGAATCTTCTCTTCTTTTGTAGGGAGCCGTACACTCATTGGAGTAGTGTCAAGGGTCTCCCTGAATGTAACAATTAAGCTCTCATTGGAAGATCTTTTGTCATTGTAGGACCTTGACTTGGAGCTTCTCTCTTTGCTTCTACTCTTGTAGAATTTGTTGAAGTTCTTCACCATTAAGCTCAATTCTTCATTGAAGGTTTGTTTCTCACTTGATGATGTAGGAGCTTCACATGAGGCTTTGTAAGCACCACTTGACTTGTTGTGAAGTTCCTCCTTATCCTTGGTGACATCTCATGAGCAACAATTCTTCCAATGACTTCCGTTGGCTTGAGATTCTTGTAATTGGGCATCATTTGGATCAATGTGCACACGGTATCATATTTTCCATCCAATGCTCTTAGGATCTTCTTGATGATGAATTTGTCGGTCATCTCTTCACTTCCTAAGCCCGCAATCTCATTTGTGATAAGAGCAAGGCTAGAGTACATTTCAGCGACACCTTCACCATCCTTCATTTTGAACTTGTCAAGTTGACTTTGGAGCACATCCAACTTGGATTCTTTGACGGAGTCAGTACCTTCATGCATATCAAGTATCCCAAATTTCCTTTGCATTCTCAAGATGGCTGATTTTGTTGAATTCTTCGGGGCACAATCCGTTGAACAGGATATCACAAGCTTGAGCGTTGTATCGCAGCATCTTCAATTCTTCAGCGCTAGCTTCACGGTTTGGTTCCCTCCCATCAAAGAATTCACCATGCAAGCCAATACACACAATAGCCCAAACGGCGGGGTTATGTCCGAGAATATGCATTTTCATCTTATGCTTCCAACTAGCAAAATTAGTACCATCAAAGTAAGGACATCTACGGTGATAATTTCCCTCGCTAGACGCCATACTCTCCTAGGTTGTGAAACCAAGGCTATGACCACCAAAACCTATGGAAATCAAAGCAAATGGAGACCAAGGCTCTGATACCACTTGTAGGATCGGAAGTATGTCTAGAGGGGGGTGATTAGACTACTTGACCAATTAAAAACTTATCCTTTTCCCAATTTTAGTCTTTGTCAGATTTTAGCTATCTTAGCACAAGTCAAGCAATCTTCACACAATTCAAGCAAGCATGCAAAGAGTATATGAGCAGCGGAAAGTAAAGCATGCAACTTACCAGAATGTAAAGGGAAGGGTTTGGAGATTTCAAATGCAATTTGGAGACATGGTGATTTTTGAGCCGTGGTTCCGATAGGTGGTGCTATCGTACATCCACGTTGATGGAGACTTCAACCCACGAAGGGTATGATTACGTGAGTCCACGGAGGCTCCACCCAAGAAGGGTCCACGAAGAAGCAACCTTGTCTATCCCACCATGGCCGTAAGCCCACGAAGGACTTGCCTCACTAGCGGTAGATCTTCACGAAGTAGGCGATCTCCTTGCCCTTACAAACTCCTTGGTTCAACTCCACAATCTTGTCGGAGGCTCCCAAGTGACACCTAGCCAATCTAGGAGACACCACTCTCCAAGAAGTAACAAATGGTGTGTTGATGATGAACTCCTTGCTCTTGTGCTTCAAATGATAGTCTCCCCAACACTCAACTCTCTCTCACATGATTTGGATCTGGTGGAAAGAAGATTTGAGTGGAAAGCAACAGGGGAAGGCTAGAGATCCAAGATTCATATGGTAGGAATGGAATATCTTGGCCTCAACACATGAGTAGGTGGTTCTCTCTCGGAAATGGTAAGTTGGAAGTGTAGGTTTGTTACGATGGCTCTCTCCATGAATGAAGAGGGAGGTGGAGGGGTATATATAGCCTCCACACAAAATCTAACCGTTACACACAATTTACCAATCTCGGTGGGACCGAATCAACAAACTCGGTCAGACTGATTTAGTAAACCTAGTGACCGTTAGGGTTTTCGGTGGGACCGACATGCAACTCGGTAGGACCGATATGGTTAGGGTTAGGGCATAATGTAATCTCGGTGAGACTGATTACACAAACTCGGTGAGACCGATTTTGGTAATAAGCTAACCAGAGAGTTGGTCAGGTAAACTCGGTGGGACCGATTCGCTCTTTTCGGTTGGACCGAAATGTTACGAAAAGGAAACACAGAGTTTAGGTTGCAATCTCGGTGGTACCGATCGCTCACTTCGGTTAGACCGAAATGTTACGAAGGGAAACAGAGAGATTACAATCCCATCTCGGTGAGACCGAGATCCCTATCGGTGAGACCGATTTGCCTAGGGTTTGTGGCGATTGGCTATGACATCCCGAACTTCGGTGGCGCCGGATAGAAAGAATCGGTGGGGCCGAGTTTGACTTTAGGTTTAGGTCATATGTGGATATGAGAAAGTAGTTGAGGGTTTTTGGAGCATATCACTAAGCACTGTGGAGCAAGAAACTCATTAAGCAAGACCTCATCTCTCCTTGATAGTATTGGCTTTTCCTATAGACTCAATGTGATCTTGGATCACTAAAATATAAAATGTAGAGTCTTGAGCTTTTTGAGCTTGAGCCAATCCTTTTATCCTCAGAATTTTGAGGGATCCACTTTCCTCATCTATGCCATGCCATTCATTGAGCTTTTCCTGAAATGTTTGTCTTGGAAAGATGTTAGCTCAATGAGCTATATGTTGTTAGGAATTACCAAAACCACCTAGGGATAGTTGCACTTTCAAACTCCCGTTTACCGGAGGAACACCTCGTGTGCTACAAAACGTCACAACGCTGGGTGATTATAAAGGAGCTCTACAGGTGTCTCCGAAGGTACAAGTTGGGTTGGCGTATTTCGAGATTAGGATTTGTCACTCCAATTGTCGGAGAGGTATCTCTGGGCCCTCTCGGTAATGCACATCACTATAAGCCTTGCAAGCAATGTAGCTAATGAGTTGAATTACTGAATGATGCATTACAAGCGAGTAAAGAGACTTGCGATAGCGAGATTTAACTAGGTATTGAGATACTGGCGATCAAATCTCGGGCAAGTAACATACCGATGATAAAGGGAACAAGCATTATGTTGTTATGCGGTTTGACCGATAAAGATCTTAAGTAGAATATGTAGGAGCCAATATGAGCATCCAGGTTCCGCTATTGGTTATTGACCGAAAACGGTTCTCGGTCATGTCTACATAGTTCTCGAACCCGTAGGGTCCGCATGCTTAAGGTTTCGTTGACAGTTATATTATGAGCCTATGAGTTTTGGTATACCGAAGTTTGTTCGGAGTCCCGAATGCGATTACGGACATGACGAGGAGTCTGGAAATGGTTGAGACATGAAGATTGATATATTGGACGACTATATTCGGACACCGGAAAGGTTTCACAGGTTATCGGATATATCTGAGAGATGCGGGGGTTATCGGAACCCCCGGAGGTTAATGGGCCTCATGGGCCCAAGTGGTGGAAGAGGAGGCGGCCAAGGCGTGGCGCGCCCTCCCCCAACTCCGAATTGGACAGGGAGGCGCCCCCCCCTTTCCTTTCCCCCTCTCTCTCCTTCCCTCTCCTCTCCTACTCCAACAAGGAAGGGGGGAGTCCTACTCCCGGTGGGAGGAGGACACCTCCTGGCGCGCCCCTCTTGGCCGACCGACCCCCTCCCCCTGGCTCCTTTATATACGGGGGCAGGGGGGCACCTCTAGACACAACAATTGATCCTTGGATCTCTTAGCCGTGTGCGGTGCCCCCCTCCACCATAGTCCTCCTCGATAACATTGTAGTGGTGCTTAGGCGAAGCCCTGCGGCAGTAGAACATCAAGATCGTCACCACGCCGTCGTCTTGTCGGAACTCTCCCTCGACACTTTCATTTGGATCGGAGTTCGAGGGGCGTCGATTGAGCTGAGCGTGCTAGAACTCGGAGGTGTCATAGTTTATGTAGCGCGCATAATTAGGCTACGATAAAAACTCTCTGATGATGCCATGTCATCTACGTTCTCATTGCTAATTAAGTGGTAGTTCAAAAACATTGCAAATTCAAAAATGAATTAGCGACAAACACCCAAAGTTTTCACAAGTCAAAACAAAAATGTTCGGGGGTTGCCAAATATTGCATCGGTAATTATGGTGAAGTAAACACATTTTTAGAAAATGCTTAAATACATTAAAATGACATAAAACAGAAAAGAAAATAAAGAAAAACAAAAAAAGAAGGAAAAGACCCAGGGGCCAGCCAAATGACTGTACCACAAACCGACCAACGGCGGCCCACTCCCTCTCAATAACCCCCCTGAAACCCTAGCCATCCACCCCCGTCGCCCTCGCTCTTCCCACTCTCTCCACGCCTCTCCCCTCCTTCCCCCGATCCAGATCGGATCGGGGCTTGGGGACTCGACCCCGTCGGCTGCCGCCGCGGCCACCTCGCCGCCCGAGGACCTCGCCGGACTACCTCACCGGCCTGCTTCCTCCTCCCCACCGGACTGCCTCCCCGTCGCCGTCCGTCCCCGTCTTCCTCCCCGCGCCCCACTGCCACACCCCTACGGCCACAGTGAGCACGCACCCCTCCTCTATCCCCGTCCCTCCGGTTCACCTCTCCGAAAAACGCGAAACACCGGGAATACTTTCCCGGATGTTTCCCCCCTTCACCGGTATCACCTCATACCGCGTTAGGGCACGCCTAGCATCACTCATTGCTTTGTCATACATCGTTATGCATCTGTTTGCATTGTATTCATTGTTTCTTCCCCCTCTTCTCTCCGGTAGACTACGAGACCAGCTGCTTTGCCGCCCGTTCGACTACGGAGTTGGCGACCCCTCCTTCTTGCGAGAGCAACCAGGCAAGCCCCCCTTGATCACCGAGGATATCGCCTACTCTCCTCTATCTTGCTTGCATTAGAGTAGTGTAGCATATTCTTGCTAGTTATTCCTATCACGATGCATAGCTTTGTCTTTGCTACTTACATTGATACCTTTACCGCATTCCTACTTGCCTAGTATAGGATGCTAGTATTTCCATCTGTGGCCCTACATTCTTGTCCGTCTGTTTGTGCTATACTATCGGGTCGTGATCACTCGGGAGGTGATCACGGGTATATACTATACTTATACAAGATACATGTGGTGACTAAAGGCGAATTCGGCTCGTAGGAGTGCCCTTGAGTGGATCTTTGTGGCGGAAGCTGACAGGGCAGAGTTGAGACCGCCTAAGAGAGGTGGGCCTGGCCCTGTTCGGCGTTCATGGATACTTAACACACGCTTAACGAGATCTTGGTATTTGATCTGAGTCGGCCCCTTTGGCCTATACGCACTAACCAACTTCTGGCAGGGAGCGATTATGGGCACTCAACGTGGTATCGGCCCGAAGCCTTCGTGGCGTCGTTGGCCGCGGCGCTACCGGATTGGGCAACGTAAGCTTGCTCTTGTATTAAGGGGGCTGGATTACGCTTCGGCCGCACTCATAGCGTGCGAGGTGTGCTAAGGGCGATGGGCCCGGACCCACTGTGCGCTTAGGTTTAGACCGGCGTCTTGACCTCTCTGTTGGCCTAGGTGGGGCTTGCGGCGTGTTGATCTTCAGCGGCCGGGCATGACCCGAGGAAAGTGTGTCCGGCCAAAATGGGATCAAGCGTGTTGGGTTATGTGGTGCACCTGCGGAAGTTAATCTATTGAATAGCCGTGATCTTGATATGGGGCGACTTGGAGTTGTACCTTGACCTTATGACAACTAGAATCGGATACCTAATAAACACACACCCTTCCAAGTGCGGATACAACCCGGTGATTGCTCTCTAACAGGGCTACGAGGAGAGGATTGCGGGTAGGATTATTGCTATATCTGATGCTACTTGGAGGACTTGATCTACTCTCTTCTACATCTTTGCAAAAGCGGAGGCTGCGAGGCGTAGTCTTGACGAGGATTAGCTATCCCCTCTTATTACGGCATTACGTGATTCCAGTCCACCGATATGGCCTTTTACACATGTACCCATGCATATGTAGTGTAGCTCCTTGCTTGCGAGTACTTTGGATGAGTACTCACGGTTGCCTTGTTCCCCTTTTCCCCTTCCTTTACCCGATTGCCGCAAATCTGCAGAACGATGGAGCCCGGGAGCAGACGCCACCGTCGATGGCGACTACTACCGGAGGTGCCTACTACTACGTGCAGCCCAGCGGCGGCGACCGGGAGTAGTTAGGAGGATCCTAGGCGGGAGGCTGCGCCTCTTCGTCTGTATCCCGGTTTGTGCTAGCCTTCTTAAGGCAAACTTGTTTAACTTATGTACGTACTCAGATATTATTGCTTCACCGACTTCGTCTATGATCGAGCACTTGTATTCGAGCCCTCGAGGCCCTGGCTTGTATTATGATGCTTGTATGACTTATTTATGTTTTAGAGTTGTGTTGTGATATCTTCCCATGAGTCCACGATCTTGATCGCATACACGTTTTGCGTGCATGATTAGTGTCTGATTGAATCGGGAAGCGTCACAGATTAATGGTATCGAGCCCATTGCTGTAGGAATCCCCTTCCACACTCCTTGGCGAAGTCGAGTCTAGACTTTACAAAACTTTTACTAACATGGGCTGTGCGGCCCATGGGCCCACGCCGCCATCGGGTGGTACTAGGATCTTTTACTCCTCGACCTTTACTGCGGGATTACGAACTCTCTTCTACTCGGGTTAAGCGAATTTACTAACTAACACTAGGATCCCGTGACCACATTCACCCCAAAGTTGGATAAAGCCATAGTTATTCTTTAGAATAGTATTTTGAACAATTTCCACTTTGTCATTTGACTCCTTTGAAACATCTTTGCTTTCGGATGGAACCCACGAGGCAGGTCGTTAGCCACCACGACGGCCATTGGTGCCTCGGGATCACTGCCGTGCTAGCTGAGATGATGACCTATCTGGTTATCGGCGGCACCCCTGAGTACACCGTCTTTGAGGAGTACTAGGACTTCAACCAGGAGCAGTACCATGCCATCGTCCACCTCAATTCTCGGGAGTATGACTCCACTACTGTGCTGCACACCGCACATGGTATTGGGGTGACTATCGATATGGCGATCCACGATCTTTGCTTATCTTTGCTCTGACACATCTTCGTGGAGGGTATCGGAGTTGGACACCTCCCCTTCAGGGCACATTGCTATCGCATCCGATGTTGGTGCGGAGGGTTACTACTGCTTTGCCTACTCCAATGTCACCCGAGAGCCCTTCTACCATCGAACTTGGTTACGCATCTTCGATGGGCTGGATCGAGCTAACCGAGCTCTTCGCCACGAGTTGTACACCACCCGTCAGCACCTTTGTCGTGCTCTGACGCTGTTGCACCCCTTTGTCCGATCTAGAGAGCTGCCGTGTTCTGCGATCTACCCAGCCAGGACCGTGATGCCCCAGGGTGTCGGTTGGCCAGATGTGGGAGGCTACACTCCCGCACTTGGTCCTCTTCTACCACACGAGCTTGGGTTCTGCACGGAGTATCCATGGCCCCGAGGCCAGCGGCGTGGAGGACTATCGGCCGTCGCACTACCGACTTTCAGGCTACAACTACCTCCGCGATGCCCGCGTGGGACTGATGTAGTCTTGCTTATTAGCATTAGTTGCTACCGCCCAGCGAGCTGCGTGCCGCCTTATGATGTCTTAGTCTATGTCTTGAACTCTGTGTGCGAACTCTATGCATGATCCCTTTTGTAAGATATGCCGACTACTATGTAGTATCTATCGTCTTCGCTTTCATTATGCATGTTTCATCATGAATGATTCTTGTCCTTTGCAAATTTCTCAATTGCTGAACTACCCTGTTATATATTAGCGGGATGGTTAGACCAGTGGTGGTGATGCGTGGTGGCAACTTCCCACCACCACCCGAGTACATGGCTGGTATGATCCAACAGCTTGAGATGAATCGCCAGTTCATGGAGAATATGATGGCTCAGTTTCCTCGCCCCAATATGAACCAGCAACCAGCCCCAGTAACTCTGCAGGATTTCATGCGCCTCAACCCACCGGTGTACCGCAGCTCAACCCGGCCTACGGAGGCGATGATCGCTCAAGTGACATCACCTATGAGATGGAGTCTGCTGATGTATCCCCTTGACTATGTCACCTTTGCTTCCTTCTTTACGAAGGGACCCGCGGCTCAATGGTGGGACAGCCACAGGCGTGCTCGACCAATTTGGAACAATCATCACTGGCTAGACTTCAAGCTGCTTTCCATGCCCGCTTCATTCCTCGAAGTCATGGACGGAAGAAGCGTGAGTTCCACAATCTCACCCAAGGCGGCAAAAACTGTTGAAGCTTATCGGCGGGGAGTTTCGGACTTGTCCCGCTTATGTCAAGAGGACATTGCAGCTGATGCTGTGAGCAGGAGAAGTTCCGTGACGGCCTTCAAGCTGACATCAAGCTCGCACTTCTAGTGCATGACTTTACTGATTTCGCCACCTTGGTGAACAAGGCCATCAATGTCGAAACTGGCCTGCAGGAATACCAGAGCTCTCACAGGCGCAACCGTGACACGGGCTCATCTTCGGGCCCGTCCTCGCAGAAGCGCAAGATATGGATTCCCAACAGCATGTACCGACCCGAATGCACCTGCCCAAAGGCAGACCTATCTTTGCACCTCGCGCCTACTCCTCCAACTAGGCAGCCAAGGCTTCGACTCCACCACCCCAAGCTCCTGTTCCCACTCCCAATAATGGTCTGTGCTACAAGTGTGGTCAACCAGGTCACCGTGCTAGGGATTGCAATCGAATCGAGAATCAATGGCCCTTCCATGAATGGCGATGGAAGCAACCAGCCCGCAAATAACAACGGTGCCAAGTCTTATGGTCGTGTTCATGCCAACCACATTGATGCGAGCGAAGCTCAAGACCAGCACTGCTTTCTTGTGATGGGTACACTCCTCGTAAATTCGATTACCGACATCCGTTTTATTTGATACAGGTGCATCGCATTCATTCATGTCAGAAGATTTTGCATACAAGCACGACGTTAAATGTGAGCAGATGAACACTTCGGTAGTGGTAAAAACCCCCGCGGGACAATGTCAGACCTCCATGGTTGGCATCGACGTCCCTGTGGAAATCGAAGGGTTGGAATTTCGCGCCTCTCCCATTATTCGAAGTCTTCCAATATTGACCTCATTACGGGAATGGATTGGTTGAAAGCACATCGCCTCTATAGTTTGTGCCACTAAGACCGTCCATCTGCTACACCCTTCTGATGAAATAATAAGCTACAATGCTCGTCTGGTTCAGAATGCCGAGGCACGACTTTATGCCTTGAATGCATTGAACGCTGCACCACTCGAGGGTATTGAAAACATTCCCGTCGTGCGTGACTTCCTCGACGTTTTTCCTGAAGAACTTCCAGGGATTCCCCCTGCTAGAGCTGTCGAATTCGTCATCGACTTGAAACCAGGCACCACTCCTATAGCAAAGCGACCCTACAAGATGCCGCCGCATGAACTCCTTGAGCTTAAGGAGGAAATCGACAAATCTCTTCGAAGTGGTTTCATTCGCCCAAGTTGCTCTCCTTGGGGAGCACCTTCTCTCTTTGTCAAGAAGAAGGATGGGACAAACCGATTAGTCCAAGACTACCGACCTATAAACCAAGCTACCATTCAGAACAAATACCCTCTTCCTCGGATCAATGATCTATATGATCAACTGGCTGGTTCATCAGTGTTCTCTAAACTCGACTTGAGGTTGGGTTACCACCAGATCCGTGTTCGTGAGGAGGATATCCCCAAGACCGCATTCGTGACTCGATATGGATCTTACGAGTACACCGTCATGTCTTTCGGCTTAACCAATGCTCCAAATTAATCTTCTCTCGTCTGATGAATTATATATTCATGGATTACCTCGACAAGTTTGTCGTGGTTTATCTGGATGATATTCTGGTATTTTCCAATAACGAAGAGGAACATGCCGAACAAGGTTGTTAGAATTGTGATTTTGAATCGGATCGGAGCTCGAATGGTAGGATCGCAAATCATAGAATCTTCACCATCAGGATCGTAGAAACATAGATTCTATGAAGTAAAATCGTAGAATCAGGGGGATTAGTTTGGATCGTAAAGTCGTAGAATCGTATAATAGAATCGCGATTCTGACAACCTTGATGCCGAACATCTTCGTCTTGTGCTGGAAAAGCTACGAGAACATCAACTTTATGCCAAGTTCTCCAAATGTGAATTCTGGCTTCCCGAAGTAACCTATCTTGGGCATGTCATCTCTAAGGATGGTATTGCCGTCAACCTGAAACGACTTGAGCTATTCTTGATTGGACTCCTCCGAAGAATGTCAAGCAAGTCAAGTTTTCTCGGTCTACTTGACTATTGCCGTCGATTCATCGAGAACTTCTCCAAGATCGCTGTGCCTCTAACTAACTTTGTTGCATAAGGGCGTCAAGTTCCAATGGGCAGGACAAATGTCGAAAGCTTCTAGGCACTCAAAGACAAGTTGACTTACGCGATACTAGCTCCACCGATACTAAGAAGGACTTACGTCATTCTTCGCGACGCTTCCCGTCAAGGATTAGGCTGTGTCCTAATGCAGAGCGCAAAGTGATTGCTTATGCCTCTCGGCAATTACGCCTCACGAAGAGAACTACCAGTTCCACGACCTCGAACTTCTTTAACATCATTCATACCTTTGAAAGCGATGGCGACATTACCTTCTCGGTAATCGCTATGAGATCTTCACCGACCACCAAAGTCTGAAGTACTGTTTACTCAGCCAGACCTAAACCTCCGTCGCCAGAGATGGATGGAGATTGTTGCAGACTTTTGACTTGGGTATTTCCTATACACCGAGCAAGGCTAATGTGATGGGCGATGCCTTGAGCCGCAAGTCTTACTGCAACCACCTCCAGATTCACAAGGTTCAGCCCTCACTTGTTGAAGAATTCAGAAAGCTGAACCTCCATATTGTTCCTCCGGGAGCACTCGCTCCCCCTCCTCCGGAGTTCCGCAAGATGAATCTCCGTGTTGTTTCCCAGGGTTCCCTCTATACCACGGGCTGTCGAACCCGATCTCAAGAGCTCCATCAAGACAATACAGGATATGACTACAAGCCCACAAGATTAAGCACGACCTCAAAGAAGGAAAGCCCTCATTCTTCACTATTCTTACGATGATGGCGCCTTGTACTTCAAAGGCCGCCTAGTGGTGCCGTAAGGAGAAAAACCTGAATATGACTCGAGAAAAGTTATGAAAGAAGCTCATGATACGCCTCTATGTATCCATCCCGGTAGTACAAAGATGTACCAGACATTCACAAAGATACGGTGGTCTAACATGAAGCAAGACATTGCTCGCTATGTTCTTTGAGTGTGACGTTCTTGCCGTCAGATCAAAGCGAGAACATCAAAGGCCTCATTGAACTCGCAACCTATCTCTATTCACGAATGGAAATGGGACCATGTGGAAATGGACTTCACAATCGGATTCCCCAAATCGCAGAAAGGTAATGATGTTATTCTTGTCGTCATTGACCGGCTTTCTAAAGATGCACATTCTCTGGCGGTCAAAGAAACGATCACTGCTAGTCAGCTTGCAAATCTCTACATGTCCAGAATTGTTTCGCTTCACGGTATTCCACTGGTTATCGAGTTGGACCGTGGCAGCTTATTCACTTCAAGATGCAGGCAAGTTTCAAGAAGCTATGGGGACTCACTTATCTTTCGATCTTGCGTTTCATCCGCAAATACAAGGGCAAGTTGAACGTGTCAACCAAGTTCTTGAAGACACGCTCGAGCTTGTGTTATTTCCTTCGTAAGAAATGGGAGGAATCTCTCCCGTATGCCGAAGTTCTCTTATAACAATAGCTATCAAGCTAGTACGAAGATGGCCCCTTGAAGTGTTATATGGACGAAAGTGCGAACCCTCTGAATCGGTCAAAGGCGGGAATGTCCACTCTTTGGTCCGGATATTATCCAACATGCCGAAGAACAAGTCCGCATTATTCGCGAGAATCTCAAGACTGCTTAGTCACGCCAGAAGAGTCAGTATGACCGTCATCATAAAGACATGGTCTATCAACCTGGCGAAAAGGCTTATCTTCGAGTTACACCAATGAAGGGTGCACACCGCTTCGGGATCAAGGGCAAGCTAGCTCCTCGCTATATTGGCCCATTCACTATTCTGGAAAGGCGTGGCAAAGTGGCATATCAACTGGAGCTTCCGCCAAACCTTTCTCAGGTTCACGATGTGTTCCACGTGTCACAGCTCCGCCGATGCTTCAAGGACCCAATCCGAAAGCGATGGATCATGAAGTGCTTTCGAATTGCAACAGGACCTCTCCTATAAAGAGCATCCGGTCCGCATTCTCGACCAAGCTGAACGCCAGACACGCATGTATATGCGATCAAGTTCCTCAAAGTCCGATGGGTCGCACCATTCAAGAAGATGAAGCCACTTGGGAACATGAGGATAAATACTGCGTGAAGAATACCCCATTAATCGCTTTTCTTCTACCTCCTAAATCTCGGACGAGAGATTTCTTGTAGTGGAGGAGATTTGTAACGCTTGGGATAATTAGGCTACAAAGAAAACTCTCACGATGATGCCATGTCATCTATATTCTTGTTGCTAATTAAGTGGTAGTTCAAAAACATTGCAAATTAAAAATGAATTAGCGACAAACCCAAAGTTTTCAGAAGTCAAAACAAAAATGTTCGGGGGTTGCCAAATATTGCATCGGTAATTATGGTGAAGTAAACACATTTTTAGAAAATGCCTAAATACATTAAAATGAAATAAAATAGAAAAGAAAATAAAGAAAAACAAAAACAGAAAGCTCAAAAAAGAAGGGGGGAAAGACCCCGAAGGGCCGACCGCCCAACTCTGACACCGACCAACTTTGGCCCAACCAACTGGCGGGCCCTCCCTCTCAATAACCCCCCGAAACCCTAGCCATCCACCCCGTCGCCCCCACTCGCCCCCACTCTCTCTCCACGCCTCCCCTCCTTCCCGATCCAGATCGGATCGAGGCTTGGGACTCGACCCCGTGTTGCCGGCCATGACCACCTCGCCGCCCGAGGACCTCGCCGGACGACCTCACCGCCTGCTTCCTCCTCCACCGGACTGCCTCCCGTCGCCCGTCTGTCCCCGTCTTCCTCCCGCCCACCTGCCCACACCCCTCACGGCCACAAAGTGAGCACGCACCCCTCCTCTATCCCGTCCCTCAGGTTCACTCTCTCAAAAAAGCTAAACACAGGAATACTTTCCTGCATGTTTCCCCTTCACAGTATCACCTCATACTGCGTTAGGGCACGCCTAGCATCACTCATTGCTTTGTCATACATCATTATGCATCTGTTTGCATTGTATTCATTGTTTCTTCCCCTCTTCTCTCCGTTGAGACTACGAGACCGACGCTGCTGCCTTGATTCGACTACGGAGTTGACGACCCTCCTTCTTGCCAGAGCAACCAGGCAAGCCCCCCTTGATCACGGATATCACCTACTCTCCTCTATCTTGCTTGCATTAGAGTAGTGTAGCATATTCTGCTTCCGTTATTCCTATCACGATGCATAGCCTTTGTCTTTGCTACTACATTGATACCTTTACTGCATTCCTACTTGCCTAGTATAGGATGCTAGTATTTCCATCATGGCCCTACATTCTTGTCCGTGCGATGTGCTATACTATCGGGCCGTGATCACTCGGGAGGTGATCACGGTATATACTTTATACTTATACATGATACATGTGGTGACTAAAGACGGTCGGCTCATAGGAGTGCCCATGAGTGGATCTTTGTGGCGGAGGCGGCAGGGCAGGTTGAGACCGCCTAGGAGAGAGGTGGGCTGGCCTGTTCGCTCGTTCATGGATACTTAACACGCTTTAACGAGATCTTGGTATTTGATCTCGAGTCCGCCAATGGCCTATACGCACTAACCAACTACTGGGAACAATTATGGGCACTCGACGGCGTGGTATCGCCCAAAGCCTTCGTGACATCGGGCATGTTGCGGCGGCCGGATTGGAAACGTAAGCCCGCTTCTTGTATTAAGGGGCTAGTTACGCTTCCGGCCACAGACGCATAGCGTGGTGTGCTAAGGCGATGGGCCCGCACCCTGTCTTAGGTTTAGAACCCGGCGTCTTGACCTCTGTTGGCCTAGGTGGGGCTGCGGCGTGTTGATCTTTCCGCGACAAGCGTGACCGAGGAAAGTGTGTCCGCCAAATGGGATCAAGCGTGTTGGGTTATGTGGTGCACCGCAGGAAGTTAATCTATTCGAATAGCCGTGATCTTCTAACAGGACGACTTGGAGTTGTACCTTGACCTTATGACAACTAGAATCGGATACTTAATAAAACACACCCTTCCAAGTGCGGATACAACCCGGTGATTGCTCTCAATGTGGCTACGAGGAGAAGATTGCGGTAGGATTATTGCTATACGATGCTACTTGGAGGACTTGATCTACTCTCTTCTACATCTTTGCCAAAGCGGAGGCTGCGAAGCGTAGTCTTGACTGAGATTAGCTATCCCCTCTTATTACGGCATTCTGCGGTTCACCAATCGATATGGCCTTTTTACACATATACCCATGCATATGTAGTGTAGCTCCTTGCTTGCGAGTACTTTGGATGAGTACTCACGGTTGCCTTGTTCCCCTTTTCCCCTTTCTTTACCCGATTGCTGCAACAGACGATGGAGCCCGAGAGCGACGCCACCGTCGATGGCGACTACTACCCGGAGGTGCCTACTACTACGTGCAGCTCAGCGGCGACCGAGGTAGTTAGGAGGATCGAGCAGGAGGCATGCGCCTCTTTCGATCTGTATCGATTGTGCTAGCCTTCTTAAGGCAAACTTGTTTAACTTATGTCCGTACTCAGATATTGTTGCTAGTTGACTCGTCATGATCGAGCACTTGTATTCGAGCCCTCGAGGCCCACAGCTTGTATTATGATGCTTGTATGACTTATTTATGTTTTAGAGTTGTGTTGTGATATCTTCCCGTGAGTCTCTGATCTTGATCGTACACGTTTGCGTGCATGGTTAGTGTACGATTGAATCGGGGGCGTCACAGTTTCGGTGCTTGATCGGTCGGGCCGTGAGGACGTACGACTACATCAACCGCGTTGTTCTAACGCTTCCGCTTTCGGTCTACGAGGGTACGTGGACACACTCTCCCCGCTCGTTGCTATGCATCACCATGATCTGGCGTGTGCGTAGGAATTTTTTTGAAATTACTACGTTCCCCAACAGGTGGATCCTGCCCAATGAACCAACACACCATTCGCTTCACGGAACCAGGCCCATGCAGCACGGCGGGCGGGATTCGCTGACACGCCTTGTTCGATTGCCCATCCTATGGCTTGACCGGGTTTCCTCAAGTCCATTTCACAGAATTCTTCTTTGGTGGCGATGAACGCCAATCTCAATTGCCAAACCGCGTCTGCAAGCATATTCCGGTCTTTGACTCATCAAGCATCCTCCTTTTTCCTTCACAAGCTTTGAAAAGCTTTGTTCTCCTTAGCATCGGAAGGTTCCTCGATAAAGTGATACTTGTTGAAATCCTTCATGGCGCATTGCCCCATCACAACTCTTCAACCATGCTTCACATTCCTCTTCAAGCAACGGTGTCGCTCGAGACATGAACTTCTCTACGCTATGTTCGTAGTCATGGATCAATGTCCATCCTACATGAATATACGGGTTTAAGATGACATACAACAAAACACAAAATAAATTCAATGAAGTACAACACTTGGTTACTTCATATGACATACAACACCAAGTTCTTAATGAGTTCAAATGTCAAGGGTACAAGTCATAGTAGTTCAAATGACGACCAAGCAAAGGGTACATGTCATTACAGTACAAATGACAAAGATTACATAGCCTCATGCAATTCTATGTGGCGTACGGTCCCGGGTTGCAACAAATAACATCATTTCTTTCTTTGACCCATGCCCAACGAGAAGCCCGCTTCTCCTCCGATGAGAATGGTTGGCGAACTAACCAATCAATGACCTGACCATGATTTCCCATGTCTATCTCAGCATACTCTCCCCTTGTCACACACAATGCAATTTGCATTGCAAGATCACGCCTACAATTTTTTTCCGCCGTCTTGAGCTTCTCCATCTGCCTCTCCTTTTTTTGATAATTGTTTTTGAACGGTTATTGAAATAATAATGTGAAAAGGCCCTACACTCCGCATTGAACGCATCAATGGCTTTCACCCGCACGTTCATCTTTTCCTCAATCAATTCGCGTTCACGGTTCGCAGCCGCCTCAGCAGAAGCTTAAAAAAAACGAACGGTGTCATCCTACATTTCCAAAAGTTGCTATTAAAGTAAACTTAGGTTTAATTGCTTTCTTAAGCCCAACCCTAATTATGTACACTAATACTAGGACTAGATCTAGGTACACAAACTATTCTAGAAGCAATGAAGCACATCATACATAAGAAAATCACAAACATAACCCTAAATGGTTCATATGAATTGATTTGACCACATGAGCTAGGGTTTGCAACCGAATGAGCAAATGCAAGCAAAATAAAGATCTCAACCAATCAAAAGGAGGGGAAATGGGGGAGGTACCTTGGGTGATGAAAATGGTAAGAATCCACCGGTGAAATCTCAAGCAAATGAGAGAGATTTGAGAGGCTCCTAGTGCTTCAAAGAGAGAGGGGGAGACTTGAGCTCGGTGGAGAGGTGAGTAGTGTATGGCCTGAATGAGTGGTTGAGGAGGGAGAGGAAATATCCAGCCCCTCCCCACCTTATCCACCACACGATACCCTCTGGCCAGAGGTTCGTGATGAAGCCAAGACTCTTGCCATGGGCCCTACGGTAGAGGTCTTTTTCCATCGGCCACGACAAGCGGCCGTCAGCGCCGTTAAGGCACTCTGTGGCCACGCTGGTGAAGTAGGTAGAATCCTACCGCCACGCTTTTGGCGGTGGCGAAAAAGGTCAAATCCCGAAAAATATTTGAAGGAGGGCCAGATCCTGAAATAGTATCCAAAAAGGGTCAAAACACGAAATTTAGCCCACTGTAGTGCCACCACTGTGATAGTGACCGAAATACTATTACGTACGTGTGCTGTACTGCGTGTACAGTGCACCTGCCTGATTCTTCGGATGGAATGTGTACTGTACAAGCGGGCGGGGTATGTACCGTATAGCTGTACACCATACCAAAGGAACGCATGGACCGAAACACACCATACGGTGTTGCTTGGTGACCTCCTCTTTTTTTTCCCTAGTGCATGGGGCTGGCACCTGCAGCATGCATGTGGCCCGCATGGTGCTTGCTGACTCACCGGCTCGTGCATGTGCATGTGCGCGCCGTAGCCGCCTCCGGTTTGGATCTATCTGCGCGCCCGAGACCACCAAACACGGGAAAATATCTAGTGATACCATCCATGGGATGATACGCTGCTCCAGGATGCATGGTACGTCAGATCTGAAATAAAAGGACAGGATCAAGTCACTGATGCATTTACACATGGGCCCTTGGAACATTTGCACTTTGCCCCTAGAAACTAGCATGTCTTTGCAGAAATTGCCTTAGACAGTACCGTTGGTTCTTTCCCTGGACCTAAGCACAGTACGTCGATCTCCATCTGAGCTTGCACTTTTAAATCCAGAAAAAAAGAATCAAGTCAAGAAACTGAAACTTCCATAAATAATTAGATCATTTACATGTTAAACACTAACACTAGTACTAGGGCGACAACATGCTAAATCCAGCTGAATTACATGGCCACCAAGGCTAGTTACAGATTCAGCTACTACAAGATGAGCTACAGTCTGAGCACAATTACAGAATTAGATCCAAAACTAACCATGACAATTCCCAATACTAGAACAAACCACTAAAGTTTGTCGTGGCTTATCAGCAGACTAACAACTAACTAAACTTGAGAGCCGCGAGCCGTTGAGTTTGCGCCATGTACACATCCATTGGTGGGCGCAAATGCACACCTACATGATAAAATCAAGAATTAGAACCTAAAACAGCCTTTCAGAAACAACCCAATCTTCTTCACCCTAGACCATTTAAAATAAATGAACCAATTCATTTGTGTACTTGTATCGAGAGGTCTCCTGGGGTCCAAATGATGGGCACACACACATGAGTAACCTGGTTTTAAGAACTCACCACACCAACCCTGTTTTAAGGATTCGGTACTAACCGTGTTCCTGTTACCTAGAAGGTGACATAATTAACCCTAAGTTCTTATCAACAAACAACCAAACTTCTACAGGTTTTCTGTAAATGAGAGGCATATAAGAAGAGTAACAAACCTTAGGTGATTCAGTTAGCCCAAAGTAAGCTTTCCATTTCTGTGACACAATCGGTACAATAGAAAATTCAGATGCCACTAGACCAGCAACCCACAAGCCATATAAAAAACATGTACTCCACCATCCCTGTCTATGAAGAAGAAATCACTAACAGTACAAAGATTACTGACAGAATCTACATCATACCACATGTTTCACATGAAATTTAAATAGTCATATGGTGTCAGCTACATTCTATCAACTTCAAACTGCAACTAAGTTTGAACTAGATCCCAGTACTTGGAATAACTCTAGCCTCAACTTGTGTGTGGAACATCTCCAGAGACACATGATCTCAAGAAGCACACAATGTTAGTTCTATTACCATCGTACAACATTAAATATGAGAAATCTGCAAACACTTTCGTCATGCCAAATAACCTGCATATATGTCGCATCATCTAATTCTCCTGGTTGATTTTGCTGTTTCTTGACTTATAAGAACATGTAAAAGGAAATCATTTGTTGAACTACAAAACCATGACATGTTCACAACTAAGTGAGTTATATTCACTTCCTTTTCCTTTTCCCACTCATTGTCGGCTGTTTCTTGAACTATTTCTACATAGCTAACTAAGAAAGTAGCAGTCGATAACTGCACATGTATTGAGTTCAGTGTGCCAGGTACTAAAAGGTTGTTACTCACCCTCCATGCCATCGCTTTCCATTTTAGGAATCTAAACAGTCCTAACTTCTTATTTTACCCATAATATTTGTTAAAAGTCAAAGACTCTATATTTTTCACTTGAGAAACGCAGTCCTCCTGAAAAGGCAGGAACATAATTATATAAGCCAGATCAAACATATTACGTTGTCACATGTTCCCGTAATATTTCCAAATCCAAAAATGATGCGAGACAAGAATGCATAGTTGTAGTTGTCCCAAAGATTTTTGGTCTGGTAGCTATGCGCCATAAACCTCATCAGAACATAAAAGGCCAGTAAGTCAGTTTATTACACCGTGAAAAAGTATTGATCCGTCAAACTTTTCTAGTTTCAGCTTCTGTGATGTGAGAACAAGCACATAGATTTCAGTACTCAGTGGTCTCAGTTTGACTGAGAGCCTACCGGGATTTCTGTTAGCCAAACCTTGTTGAGCCTCATTTGGCATGAATTTTGTCAATTACTCGATCTATAGACATGACTCAGTATAAGTCTAAATGCTCACTTACGCTAGGCTGTACCTGTGGTTTTCAACTACTATATGTAAGAAACATTCTAGAAAACTTTATAAGAAAGATTGTGTGTATTTACAATTCAGGTAGACATGTTATTGTTAGGAGAGGAAGTGGCAGTCAACATTATAACACTGATAGACATTCTTCTAGTTCTTCAAAGATTAAAATACTCATACATATCTCTGCTCCAAACTAACTTTACCATCTATTGAGACTGAATTGTGAGATAAATTTTTATAACTAAGTGCTACATTGTGGACGGCAATTGACAAGCCAATCTTTTATTCTAAAACAAGATGTCTCGACGGACACTGAGATTAAAGGATGAACTAACCATATGAGCTTGGCTCCTCCCATATCTGTTGCATTCCATGGGCAATCATGGCGTACAACTCCGATTGGTCCAGAACTGCTAATGCACGCAACATCGCAGTTGGAGGAGGCAGATCCTGCTGCAGCCTGCAGACAAATTGACCTGTACTGCTACAGCTGCCATGTCCAATCGCCGTCGGTGCCAGCGAGACATGCGCCATGGTATACCACTGGACTGGCTCGGATAGGAACCCCTCGAACGACACCGACTCCCGCAGCGCCGATATCCAGTCCTAAAACCAAAGAATCAAATCAGGAATACGGAAGAGAAAGGAGGCGCTGCCTCTTAGCCAATCGCCATTGGGCAGGGTCTTCGGCTCGCGTGACTTGGTCGGCTTCAGCGGCGCGGGGGAGGGGGAGGGGGTGGGGGTTAAGGCGACCAACAGTGGAGGGGGTACGCACCATGGTGGCCGGCGGCGGCAGCGGCGGTGGGGAAACAAGCCGTATCGAGAACAACGGCCGAACAGAACAGAGCGATATCCACTTAGTCGCCGAATTTCGAAATAGCCCAGGGTGTCTCGTGCATAATTTCCAACGCGAACTAAGCTACTCAATCATGCGCCTCCAGTCCAGATCCAACGGTCCACATGATCCGGTATCAGCGTATCATACCACGCAAGGTATCACCAGATATGCACTCCACCAAACACATGCCGCATGATGCGAGGCGCTTGGTCCGGTCGCCTCTCCATCGATCCGGTCGTTTGCTCAAGTCGTTTTCATGTTAATTTAATTTAATATACTGTATAACTGATTATGTAATTACTAGTGACTCTCTGACGATAATTAAGCCCATGTTGTTGTGTGTGCCCTCTCGTCTTGGTGTTATGTTTTCTAGCTAGTGCAGTAGCCCAAAGCCGTACAAGTTGCACAGTGATCACACATGCACTACGTGCCGGACCTCTCATCTTTTTTTTTCCTTTTTGCAAAAATCTCTCCATCCACCTCAACGGCACAAATATACTGGCCAGAAACCAGAAAAAAAACCGCCATGGGTTCACTCACTTGTTTTCCGTACCTCGTATGCCGTGTTTAGCTTTATCGTCACCGTTAAGTAATTGTTACGGACCTCGATCTAGGGTTTATGGGGAAGAACAGGAAATCGGGGAAGCAGGAGAAAGGGGATCTGGATATCGTCGAGAGGGGAAGAACAGCTTCTCTCTTCGGTTCGGTTTGTTCGCTGGAATATTCGATACCCACCCACTGGTAGCTGCTTGTTACTTAACCCCGCAGCACGCGGGCCACACTCACGCCCACACACACTCACAGCCTGGCCCACATGCCAGGCGGTCACGCCTTTGCTTCCGCGTCCTCGTCGTCCTTGGATGTGCTGGCATTCTCCCTGCCAGGTGGGGGCACCGTGACATCCTCCCCCTCTTGCGTTTCGCCTTGTCCCCAAGGCGGGGTGGCTGGAAACTGTTGTTGCATCTTGGCCGGATCTTCCCAGGTCGCCATGAACTCTGGCAATCCACGCCATTGGACCAAAGCAGACGGATCAAGCGCTACCGCCACCGAATCATCCAAAGTTTGAGAACCCTTTTCCGAGGAGTGTGCTCACCAAGACAAAGATTGTCAAAGGAGATCCGACCACCTGAACTCGCGCTTTCGCCTTTCTTTAGCCGGACACGTGCACAACTAGATGGATTTTGCTGGATGCCGGAAGATCCAGCTTGTACGCCACCGCGCCGATGCGAGCCAGGACGCGGAAAGGCCCGAAATAGCGAAACGCCAGCTTCTGGTGGGGGCGTTGCTCCACCGAGGACTGGATGAACAGTTGCAGCTTGAGCAGTACTACATCACCAACCTCAAACGCTCTGTCGGTGCGGTGCTTGTCAGCCTGTCATTTCATTCTGTCCTGGGCAAGTTTCAGCTGCTGTTGAAGGAGCTCGATCATGATCCCTCGCTCGTGCAACCATGCCGCAAGGTCGGGCACCGAGCATTGCTCCACTTGGTCCACTCCAAACTCATGCGGCAGCTGTCCGTAGATAACCTCGAACGGCGTTCTGCCCAAGGCCGAGTGAAACGAGGTGTTGTACCAGTATTCTGCCAGAGCTAACCACTTTGACCAATTGGCAGGACACGAGTGCACCGCACACCGGAGGTATCCCTCCAAGCACTGGTTGACTCGTTCCGTCGTCCCGTCGGTCTGTGGGTGATACACTGAGCTGAGTCTCAACTCTGTTCGGCAGAGCTTGAACAGTTCTTGCCACACCTTGCTTGTGAAAACCTTGTCACGGTCTGAGATGATTGCGAGAGGCAGGCCGTGCAATCGAAAGATCTCTTTCATGAACTTCTGCGCGACTGTCAATGCTGTGAATGGATGCTTCAACGGCAGAAAATGGGCATACCTTGAAAATTTGTCCACTACCACCAGAATTGTGTCGTATCCGCCAGAACGTGGCAGTCCCTCGATAAAGTCCATAGAAACCACTGCCCATGGTCTTTTTGGAATTGGTAGCGGCTGAAGAAGTCCCGCAGGCAATTTCCTCTCTGTTTTTGCCTGTTGACAGACCATACAGGTCCTGACACTTTGTTTGATCTAAGCCTTCTTGCCGTGCCACGCAAAGAGTCGCTTGATGCGATTGTACGTGGCGTGGAATCCTGGTGTTAAGATATTGCAGTCCCATGTCCTGCGCTAGGGATATGGTTTACCGACAAGCCAAGGCTTCAAGTGACGCCGGATCGATGAGTAACTAAACTAAACGACCTACGAACCCCTCTTTAACAGTAGAGATTACATCAATCAGCCCCCTGCTTGTTTTTTTACAAATCAGCCCGCTTGCTTGCTTATCCGAAAATGAACCACAGGCTACCAGCCCACATCCACACCCACAAAAAGCAGGCCCTATCATTGTCTCTCTCTCTCTTTCTCTAAAAAAAGAAGGGCCCCATCATCCCGTGAGAGCTTTTTTTTAGTGTAAACGCACTTCTCTTTATTGGTCATAATAAGGTTCATGGGATACAATTTATGTACGAAGGGTTAAGAATCCACAAATGGCATTCTAACGAAAGTCTTAAAGCGTGCTTAGCAAGACTATGTGCCTCTATATCTCGCTTTTAGCGAGATGGAACAAGCTTTAGCATCAGGCGCATCGCTAGCGAGCCGGCTCATTAGCACAATTACTCGGCCAGTGTGGTTTGCTTGCTGCATGTTCACTCTGCTATAGTTTTCTCTAGTTTTTCTTCTTCCTTTTTTCGTTTTCTTTTGGTTTTCTTTGATTATGTTTGTTTTTCACCAGTTTATTTGGTTTTTTGTTCGTTGATATAACTTATGTTTACTTTGTTTTTCCTTTATTTTCACTGGTTTTTTCTTTTCCTTTTTTCTTTGTTTTTTGGTTTCTTTCCTTTTCTTAGTTTTATTTGTTCCTTCGTTTTTCTCCGACATAACTTCCTCTTTCTTCAATTTCCATCTTTTTCTGCTTTGATTTTTTCTTTCTTTCTTGGTTTTCATTTTTTCTTTATTGGTTTTCATTGTTTTTCCGTTCTTTTTACACCTATTTCTTTGGTTTTCTTTTTTCTTTGGTTTCTTTCTCTGTTTTCCTTTTTCCTCTTTCTTTATTTTTCGTCTTTCTTTGTTTCTTTTGGTTCTCATTCTACATTTTCTAATACACCTTTAACACATTTTAATTATAAGCTTAACATTTTTTGAATACATATTCAATATTTGCATACACGTTTTAAACATTTTTCAAATACTTGATTAACATTTTTTTGGATACATGGTCAACATTTTTCTGCACATTTTTAGCATTATAAAATGCTTGGTTAACATTTTTCGAATACAAAATTAACATTGTTTTAATGCATGGTCAACATTTTTTCTGTACACATCTAACATTTTTTCAAATGCTTGATTAACATTTTCTAAATGCAAGATTAAGATTTTTTGAACACATGGCCGACATTTTTTCTATATGCATTTAACATTATTCGAGTGCTTGATTAACATTTTTCAAATAAAAGCTTAATTTTTCTAATTCAATACAATATTACCCATTTTTAATACATGGTCAACCTTTTTTCCTATACACATTTAATATTTTGAAAATGCTTGATTAATCTTTTTCAAATGCTTGCTTAACATTTTCCAAATGCATGTTAATCATTTTTCGAATACATGGTCAACCTTTTTTTCTATGCGCTTCAAATCTTTGCTTGATTAACATTTAAAAAAAATAAATGGCCAGGTTTTTTACACACATCGTATATTTTTTGTATACATTTTCCGTGTGCATGAGAAACAATTTTTCTATACACATTTAAGATTTTCTGAATGTTTGGTTAGCATTTGTTTTCAATTTTTATAAATTAATTCGTGTAATATATTTTATTTAGAATATTAAGATGTGTAAACAAAAGTAAAAAAACAGAAATAAAAAAAATAAAAACAAAATACCTGTAAAAAACAAAGAAACGAGGCCGTGGCCGGGCTGGCCCATCTGGTTCGCCTTCCCTACGTCTCGCTATGGGCGAGACACAGGGGCGCCGCGCCCCCATCATCCATCCATCCATCCATCCACCGCCGACGAATAAACGAACGTCATCCTCCACTCCTCCCCATCCCCATCCCCCAACACAAGAAGAAGAAAAAAAACCTCCCCTCCCCCCAATCGTAAACCCTAGCCACGCCTGCCCGCCGGAGCGCCGGATGCCATGGGGGCCAGTCGGAAGCTGCAGGGCGAGATCGACCGCGTGCTCAAGAAGGTGCAGGAGGGCGTCGACGTCTTCGACAGCATCTGGAACAAGGTCCCCCCTCCTCTCCCCCTTCTCCCCCGATTCTCAGGATTTTGCACGATTTCCTCATGGTTCTCCGGCGGCAGGTCTACGACACCGAGAATGCCAACCAGAAGGAGAAGTTCGAGGCCGACCTCAAGAAGGAGATCAAGAAGCTGCAGCGCTACCGCGACCAGATCAAGACCTGGATCCAGTCCAGCGAGATCAAGGACAAGAAGGTGACCGGCCCCCTTCGTTTCGCCTCTCTAATCAGTATGTAGTGTGTTTGTTGCCTGGATGGATGGAACTGCTTCCTCCCTTCCTTCCTCCATGAGAATTATCTGCTGCCACGCTCGTCTGTTCAGTCAACTGTTTAGTTCAGATGCGGCTTTGGTGCTAAGTTATCTGGAGGAAATGCCTTCTTACAGGCGTTGGGGGAGGTTAAGTGTCTTAACTGTCGCTGCTAGCTGCTTGGACGACTGTGAATCCAGTTTTCCGTGCTTCTGTGTCTGTCTTAGACATTGATATTCTTGCTCGATTTTGGTTGCACGACGTCGTACTAGTATCCGTCTAGGTGCACTTCTCTTCTGAATTGAAAGAAAATTTGATATCATGATTGTCTGGAATACGAAATCATACTCGACTGCTCCAAGTGACTCTGCACATGATGGTATTTTATTTAAGTGGGGTAATAAGAATAACAGCCGACACTTTTTTTCGAAGAACCAAAAGTATAACTAAGCTGATTTTAAAACAATTGTAAACTTGAGTGAGTGGTAGTAAGAGGCGAAGAATTTAGATGATGGGTTTTGAATGGATTTATTACTTGGGAGATCCTGTGGTCTGATAATGTCTAGAATGGAACATTAGAGGTCTTCGTTTGATCTTCTCATCTGAATGTGAGTAAAGGTTATTTATAGAACTGCTTTTATCTTGTGTTCAAATTGTACCATTAAGCCATGATTGGATTTAGCTGTGTAGCCCACAGTTGTGAGAAGGTCTTCTGATCAAGGCATCGACTTCACTTAGAAAGTTGTTCAATGCAATAAGGCAATCCGCATGAAAGTTGTTCTTTTTTTTTTGGTAAATTGAGGAGTGTTTTACTGAAGAAATATGGCAGGGTTCCTGATTGTAGGTGTTCGTTTAGAGAAGCAGTTATTCATTTGTTTCAGTTTTGTGGTGTTTGGGCCAACTTCTTTTTGTTACATGTTACCATTTAAAGTTGGGCATAGCTTACCGTTCTGTGTTTAATCCATTTGTGATATATGTTGACATAGGTTAGTGCCTCTTATGAGCAGGCTCTCATGGATGCCCGCAAGCAGATTGAACGCGAGATGGAGCGATTTAAGGTCTGTGAGAAGGAAACTAAAACCAAGGCCTTCTCGAAAGAAGGGTTAGGTCAACAGCCTAAAACTGTATGCACTCGGTCTCGTTTCTGTATTTGATTAACCCTTTTTTCTTTAGTTGTTATGAATCTCAGCATCAATTCTTATTTCACGCAGGATCCTAGAGAGAAGGCTAAAGCTGAAACAAGAGATTGGCTTAACAGTGTGGTATGTTTGATGCATTACATGTATGCTTAGTCTTGTGCGCTCATGTCTACATGTTGTTGGCTTTCTGTAAACATGAGCAAACAAAGAAGTTACCTGCAACATATATGCATTGTATTGTTGTTTCTCTTTGGCCTAGAGCATGTTCTGAAAGACACTCGCAGATTCTGCTTTGTGACAACTGATAATGGACTATTTAGAATTTGATGACTATTTTTCTGATCTGATTGGTCTGAAAGTATAACTTGCATGCACACCCGACTGCTGACGTTTGCTAATATTTTGACTATACTGGTGGTTACTTGTCCCTCTCAGAATAAAACAAAATCCTATAGACTATTATACTGTGGCTATTTTCTTTTATCTGATCACTCTGAAAGTATCATTTGCATGCATACTTGACTCTGCTGATGTTTATTGATATTTTGATTATATCAAGTCATTACTCCGCACCTTGCTAATGACATTTGCATGCATACTTGACTCTGCTGATGGTTATTGATATTTTGATTATATCAGTCATTACTCTGTACCTTGCAAAAAATGTCATTACTTTGTGATTTTGTGGTGTTGCTATTTATTTGTTGCATGTGGGTGCTACATTTCTAATATACTTTTGGGTTCGGTTTACAGGTTAGTGATTTGGAAAATCAGATTGATAATTTTGAAGCGGAGCTTGAAGGACTTTCATTTAAGAAAGGAAAACAAAGACCTCCTCGATTGGTATGATCAACTGTATAGGATTGGAAAGTGTTCATATTTTACTGTCTACGGAACCTGTTTCCAACAATCTCTATTGCAGAGGAAGTAATTATGCATTATCAGGTACATTTAGAGAAATCTATTACGCGGCATAAGGCTCATATAAAAAAATTGGAGTCAATTCTGAGACTCTTGGATAATGATGAGTTGAGTCCTGAGCAAGTCAATGATGTGAAAGATTTCCTAGAAGACTATGTTGAACGTAATCAGGTGGGATTGTCTTCCTGCTTAGCTGTCATAATATCCATTTTTGTATTTTTGATATAGTCAAGTCGGAATTGTGACGACCTAAAAGCATTGTGGATCTGCTGCTAGTTCTGACTATTGATTTCTTAATCCGAATTCAGGAAGATTTTGATGAATTTAGTGATGTTGAGGATCTCTATAGCACATTGCCTATGGAGAAGGTTGAAGCACTCGAAGACATGGTTTCACTTGCTCCTTCCATTCTTATCAAGGTGAGCTGTGAGCTGTTATTTTTTTTTTACTTTGGTTATTGTGATTTTGCTAATAGAATCAACTGGCAAACTTTCTTATGTTTTTTCCCCACAAATACTGCTAGTCTGCTATGCTGGTGCAGACCATTTCTCTACCATGTTTTTATGTCGTGCAGCTCTTCATCTTTTAGTTATATGGGTAATTATATATTTTCAACATCGCATCTTGTTTGGTCGCCAGGGTGTTGCTGCTGTTTCCACTACTGCAGTTTTGAGTACGAAGAGTCCGACAGCAACTTCACCTACTCAGGTACATGTTATTCATTCCTAGTTATTTATTGAAGATCCGTTGGTTTGTGATAAACGGAGACATAGTATTAGTATATCGAATACTCAGAACACAATGGTTGTTATGTGCCCAGTGTCAGCTTAGTTGGCATCCTGGCTGCTGCTTTCTTGTCAACCTTTACATGCTAGTATTGATTTATTTGATCATCTTCTTACAAGCTAATCCTTGAATATGAATACACGTGGTTGTAGCTAATTTGGGCATTTAATAAAAACACATGCTAACAAGATTGACGAATTGGTTATTTCTAATGCACAATCCTGATTACTACTTGTTGATATGCTGATTTACCGACTCTGTCTCCCTTCGCTTCAGGCTACTGTATCAACAATCTCACAAGGGACATCACAAGATCGAGCAGAGGACACAACTACGCTAGAAAGCAATCCTGAATCGGTGCCACAAACACCACCTCCGAAGGGTGGAAATCTGGGACCATCAGTGCCAGTTGTGCCCACTGCCATTAGTACCAGTGCTGCAGCTGTTTCCGTTTCGGCAGATACTATTACTTCCCCAGGCCCAGTACGACCAGTTATTCCTGCCACAGCACCCACAATATTTGCTCCTGCTGCTGTTCGAAATGCTCCAGAGAGCATGCCTGCTGTTGCTTCAACTCCTGCAAACTTATCTACTGCCGTGAAGGATGATGAAAGCATGAGCTTTCCTCCACGTAGACCGTCTCCCGCAGTTACTGAAATTGGTCTTGGCAGGGGTATTACTCGTGGCTTAACTAGTCAGGCATTAGCTGCTCCCATAAGTGTAGGCCCAGTTCCAGGAAATGGGTCCATTACTGCAATTCCTCCAATAAATGACCTGTCCAAACGAAACATAATGAATACCGATGAGAGGGTTAACAGTGGCTGTCTTTCTCAGCAGTTGGTTTCACCTCTTGGTAGTAAAGTTCAACCACAGCCGGTTCTGAAGACTAACGACGCAGTTAGCTCTGATTCCAGTAACACAAGTGAAAGTGCGGTTATTGGAGGAAGGGTATTTTCTCCTCCGGTTGTTCCTGGGGCTCAGTGGAGGCCTCAAGCTCCTGCTGGTTTCCAAAATCAAAGTGAAACTGTACGCATTACCTTTGCTCCAGTTTTATTTCTGAATTCCACTCTGCTTTTGCAAATGATGTTATTGATCATAAGAATTTTATGGGCATTTCAGATGTATGAGTGCTTCAGCAATTATGCTGTTCTTTTGAGTCTTCTAAATTCCAACTGATTCAAACAACACTTGCATTTATTTGAAAATTTTCATCATCCCAATCTTGAATTCTTGTTCATTCATCTTGATCCAGTGTCAGTCTGAAACATCTAAATAACTGTGTTTTCCCTATTGTAGATTTTATTTATTTAGAATGTTAATCTATCACCAAGGTCATAAAATATCCATAGGATTATAGGAATATATGACATTTACTTATTCACATTTTCAGGGTCAATTTCGTGGAAGACCTGAGGTCACCGACCAAAGGGAGAAGTACTTGCAAAGATTGCAACAAGTACAGCAGCAGCAGGGCAACCTTCTTAACGCTTCTCATATAACAGGCATCAACCAGAAGCAATTTCCAACCCAGCAGCCCAATTCCCTCTTACAACAGGTTGTTCCTGCTTTTACTAATAAAAAATGTTGTGATAAGTGATATATCAATATCTCCTTTAGTCAAGAATCAGGAAGTACAAATTAGTTGAATATACCGAATTTTGATTGTATGCGTGTTACTTAGGTGCTGTGCCCTTTCTGTCTTTAGGAGTGCAGGTCCTTCTTTAGATGCTTCCATTCTAACCTCTTTCTGTTAAGGCATCAAATCAACTCGTAAAGTTTGTAGTAATATTTTGTGTAGGCATTCCTCAATCTTTTTTAACCATCTTATAATATCTGAAGTCAAAAGTCAATCCTTTATAGTGATTGTTTTCACATTTTCAATTTGTTCATTTTTGCAGTTTAATTCTCAGAGTTCTTCTATCTCTTCTCAAGGGGGCCTTGGGCTAGGGGGTCAGGGACCAGGTATCCCTTCTGCCTTCTCGTCTCAGCTAGAACCTCATGAATCCCAAATTCCCGAGCAATGTAATGGCCATGCATTTATTTCTAGTATATATAAAGTTGGACGCTCATAGTGTTTGACCACTAGTTTGTTTTGTGCATTAAGAATTTATCAATATGTGCAGACGCTGGGCAAACAAAAAGTGATGAGCAACAAGGCTTGGCCGATGATGCTAGTGTGGAGTCTGCTGCAACAACTGGACCTAATAAGCACACCAATGAAGATGACACTAAGGCTCCTTATTCGGTATGGTCCAACTTTTCCATACATGCCTGCTCATGAATTCAGTGAAACAAGGTGCATACAATTAAGGACACTGCAATTATCAGTGTGAATAATCAAAGTGTGGAGTAACTAACAACTTAAAATCTACGACATTTCTTAGCTAGATTTTTTTAAAGAAGTAAATACAACATCCATTTACAGGATTCTGGGCTATTTTGCTCATATTTTGGAAAACTGGTCATGTGTATGGCCCATCCGGCTTGCAAAATAGACTTGAACTGGTCACATCAGTTCCAATCTGCATATCTTTTCGGTGCTCCTACAATGTGCTAGACATTAATTCTTGATAGTTTTTGACTGTATAATTTCCCTGTACTTCTATTAATGCACATAATGTAACACCTGGGACGTCACCCTGTGTGGCTTAATAGAAAAAAATCAGAACAACGTACAGTGTAATTTTTTCGCAGTAATTGTTTGGGGTAGTAGTGACTCAACTTTGTACTAACTTTAGTATAAAGTTACTACAAAGTTGAGTATTTTGGGATGGAGGGAGTAGTATTTTAGCGTGTGTTTGGTCTGAGCCTGAGCATACCCCATCAAAATTTCGGTTAGCCAAAATTTTGCCAAGGTTTTGCACTGTTGCTTGCCCATGTTGGCTAGAAAAATGCATAAGAGTGGCAAAATAGACCTGGGCATGGCCAAAATTTGGCAACCTTCTGAACATGAATCAGACATACCCTTAATTCTGGCCAAAATTTGGCAACCTTCTGAACATGAACCAGACATACCCTTAATTCTGTGTAGATGTGTATTGCATTTTGGTGTGCATATTTTCTTATTATTTGAACATTGATTTTTCTTGTATGGTTTTTACAGAATCCTCCAACTTCCGTAGCAGAAGGCACCCAGCTATCTAGAGACTCTGATCTATCACCCGGGCAGCCTATGCAAGCTGGCATGCCATCATCTGGTGTTGGTGTTATCGGCCGGAGGAGTGTATCTGATTTTGGAGCAATTGGAGACAATCTCAGTGGAGCTTCGGTAGTTTCGGGTCACGATCACCTTTATAATTTGCAAATGCTCAAGCTGCATACCACAGGCTTCCCCAGCCCAAGGACTCTGAGCGTATGTAAAACTTATATTCCGGTATGGATGATGCTCTGTCATTTATATATGCACCAGATGTTGTAATGTAGATTTAACCTCCTATCTGGTTACTTTTCAGAGGCACCCTTCAGTGACCCCTGCTAGTTACCCACAGATTCAGGCACCGATTGTGACAAATCCTGCTTTTGGGAAAGGCTCGGTAGTGATACATTGTCTACAGATATGTTATTCTTTGCATTCTACTATCAGCAGGTCAGTCTTCATAATACTTGTGTCCAAATTCCAAGTGTATATTTTTTTGTTTTCCCTGCAGCACCATTCATCCAGCTTTAATGAAGCTCTTGACATTTTTTTTTATTTTTTATTTTTCCACTTTGGCAGAACTCGTACCAACAGTATTTGGCCGCCAAAGAACTAAAAAAGCAGTCATGGAGATTTCACAGGAAGTACAATACTTGGTTCCAAAGGCATGTGGAGCCACAGGTCACGACCGATGAGTATGAGCGGGGATCGTACGTGTACTTTGATTTTCATCTCGCAGATGACGGCAATGGGTGGTAAGCTGATGATCCCTCTTTAGTATTTTTTGTCGTGTGGATTGATGACCAGTGCAGTACTGGTACTGCTAAAGGTTGTGAGTTGTTAACCCTGTTATTATTGATGGCTCGCTCGCTCGTAGGTGCCAAAGGATCAAGAACGACTTCACATTTGAATACAACTTCCTTGAGGATGAACTGTCAGTACAACCAAACTAGGGCACTAGGGCTGATCAAAGCGTTTGATCAATGCGACTCATGTAATTTTCAGAATGGAACTGTTGGAACCTGGAACAAATTCAAATTCCCCAGTTGTAAGTTGTAACCTTTGTGGGCGAATTTAAATTTAGAGCTGTTGTGTGCATTCCTGGTCCCAGCCCTCAGAGACTGAACCTCATTCTGAATTAGTTCCAGATTTCCTGGAAACTGGGAACTGGGCATGTCCAACGAATTTGGTGGTACATTAAAATAAAGGACTTGATGCAACATTGTTAGGATCATCCTGCAAGCCGAGAAGAATCTTGAAAATCACACACGCCTTCTTTTTTGAAATCTCGAAAATCTTGCGCGCAATGCCCTTGGGTCGAACACCATTCATCCAAGAGGATTCCCAGAATTTAGCCATTTTACCATCGCCAATGATCACCGTAGTGTTCGCCGCAAAAAGGTCCTCATCCTTGTCAGTGCAAGGCGTTCCCATCCAAATCCATGTTTTTGTTGGGTCAGCCCACTTGAACCACAACTAATGGAGACACAGAGCTGAAGCAAACTTCTCAAGGTTGAGCACACCAAGACCCCCATGAACCTTGGGCTTGCAGACGAGGTGCCAATTAACCATTTAACCTTACACTTGCCTCCGTCACTTTATTGTAGCCTGCCCAAAGATAGGCGCATCTGAGGCTATCAATCTTTTTCCTAACTTCAACAGGGAGGACGAGGTGCCAATTAACCATTTAACCTTGCACTTGCCTCCGTCACTTTATTGTAGCCTGCCCAAAGATAGGCGCATCTGAGGCTATCAATCTTTTTCCTAACTTCAACAGGGAGGACGAGGTGCCAATTAACCATTTAACCTTGCACTTGCCTCCGTCACTTTATTGTAGCCTGCCCAAAGATAGGCGCATCTGAGGCTATCAATCTTTTTCCTAACTTCAACAGGGAGGTCAAGAGGCGTGAGGTGATATATGGCTATGGCTGTGAGGACGACCTTGACCAAAGACACGCGCCAGGAGTGGCCACATGCATGGCCGATCAGTGGGTAGCTTCCTCACCACCGCTTCCTCTAAGTATTGAAGTGTATGCGCTTCACCTCGTGAATCGAAAGAGGAAGACCAAGATATCTCATGGGAAGGTCGTCTGCATATCACGGGAAGGCCTCGCATGTCATCAAGATTGATATTGGCACAATGAATGGGCGCCACACGACTTCTTCATAGTTGGTAACCAAGCCAGTAATATCACCAAAGGCGCAGAGCGTCGATGCCAGAAAATGGATATCCTCCTTAATTGGTGCGACAAAGATGGCCGCATCATCAACATACAGGGAGGCCCGAATGGGGTTGCCTCGGAGTGGGTGAAGCTTGCCTTGATCGGTGGCCTTGACGAGGATGTGATGGAGCGGGTCAATGGCGAGGGCAAAAAGGAGGGGGGGAGGGTCCCCTCGCCTAAGACCGCGACTGCAGTGCATAATGGGGTCGCCTGACACACCATTGAGAAGAACTCGAAGAGCCCGTGGATAGGTGGGCGGAGATCCAATCACGAAAACGGTTTCGAAAGTGGTGGTGCATCAATAAATCCATCAAATAGTCCCATCTAAGGGAAGGCTGGAAGTGTGGAGAGTTGAGAAGCTATTGATCGCTTTCATAAGTTCCGGCTTGATGATGTCCCAACATTCCTTGAAAAACGCTCCAATGAAGTCGTCAGGGCCGGGAGCTTTATCACAGGGAAGATCATTGATTGGCTGCCCGAACCTCGTCCTCTGTGAACAAAGCATCTAGCTCAGAGAGATTAGACATCGATTGTGGGATAGAAGCCCAATTGAAGTCCTTGGCGCGAGAGGGCCCTTCCCAATAGCTTTCGAAAAGTGGTGCTGAATAATCACTTTCTTGTGATCATGGCGCGTAACCCAGCCATTGTTGTGTTTAAGTCGGTGAATGAAATTCTTCATTCGATGATGGTTGATACGGAGATGAAAAAACCGAGTGTTAGCATCTCCTCTTTGAGCAACTTAATTCATGAAGCTTTATCTCTTCCTTGCTCGCTCAAGGACCGCCAAGACCAACACTATCCTTTTCAACGCCTTTGTAAGGTTCCACTCCGCTGGGCTGAGCAGCCTGAGCTCTTGCGTGACGTCAAGCCGGAGAATGATCTCAAGGGCCATGTGGAGTTGGACTAATCGAGCCTAAATAGCAATGTTTTAAATAGCGGGCTATGGAGAATAGCGGCGGGCCTCCAAATCAGCTACAGCGGGCTATTTGTGAAGACGACCATTTAGCGGCACCCTACTAAAAAGGCTATAGCGGGCTATAGCGGAGCTATAGCCGGATATTTAAAACTATGCTAAATAGCCAACAAACACAATCTCTCCAGCTAGACACGTATAAAGAAGAACGCGGAGGATTGTCAGCAACTCTGGTGGCCGCCACATCCCTTGACCTTCATCGCCTTCGACTGGGACGACACAATACTGAGCGACAACTCGGGCGACCACGGGGACGCCGCAGTGTCGTCCTTGTTTCTGGCGAGGTCCCGGCTCAGCCTCGTTGTGGCCAACGATCATAAGCGGTAACTCCGGCTATCGCCAGCTAGCAGCGTCCGGTGAGGTCCTGGCTCAAATTTCATCATTGCCGCTCCTCACGTTGTCTTTGCCTTCAGCCTTTGTGAAATCGACCGACACCAGAAAATATTTCAGGCACCTAGGATTTACCAAACGCGTGGAAATTTCAGAAAATCGTTAAACAGACTTGCCACGGAAATTCAATCCCAGTTCTGCTAAATCGAGGAATGCCAAGCATGCATCTGATCCATCCGCTCGCCCTTCTTACGTTCGATCGAGGGATCCACCCAACATGCATGCCATGGCGCGTGATCTCCAAATAACTAGGTCAAACCTACTCATTGCTTTATACAGTATACAATTGTCTTTATTGCCTCATTAAGATGGTAGGCACTAATGCAACCTTTATACAGTGTATTTTTTGAGGCTTCCTATTTCGACTTCCCTTTTGGCCTTCTATTACAACTTTGAGAAATTTTTTGTCACAATAAATATTTAAAGATTGCAGGATAAGGAGCTTGCTATTGTTGTTGTGCTTGCAATAAAAAAATACTTTATGTTTATGTGATTGCCATTATGTATGAAATTTTCAGATTAGCTATACACTTAAGAAAGAAGTATTTAAATACTACTTACAAATCACGAGTTCTTAACAATTTGTAGATTTATGTGATTGCCATTGCTCTATATGTTTGTCTGTTGGCATGATCTAACACTTCATGTAAAACACACAACTTCCATATTTGACTGTTAGTAGCAACACCCAACCATTGCTAAATAAGTAGTAGCTTCAGCAAGATTTGAGAAAGATAGTGTGTCTACTTAACGATTGGAAAAAAATGGTCCATTTCAAAATTTCTTAGTTTTGAATCATGAGAGTACACTATGTTGAGTTATATCCGCAATGCAGGTTCAAAGACATGAGGCCATTACGGTCAAACTGGCTCCAAATTTGCTTAAAAAGGCAGCAGTGACCGTGCCATTGTATGCGATATGCATTGTTCACATGTGCATACTATTACCATCATGTGAAAAAATTCAGGTATTCATGTTTCTTACTGTCCATGATGCTTAATTTCCACATGTGCATACTGTTACAATCAAATAAAAGGCATAAATCTTGCCATGTTTATCATCTTTGTCAGCAAACAAAGCAACTTACTTGGATTTTTTCTTCCAAATGCATTGATATGTTTATCTTCCTTCAAATTAAAGAAACTATTTCTTGCACTTGAACTTCTTTTATTTCGTACAACCTATCCAAGGCAGAGTTATATTTTTGTGCCACCCATAGGTAATTTTTCTAATATAGGATTTACTGAACCTATTAGTACTGATCATGTTGTTGCTGTTCCAGAGAGGCTTCTAGCAGAAGCAACTCATGGTGAACTTGAAGAAAAGCCCATCGAACCTCCTTGATGTTGGTAACATTGATCATGAGGTAATCTTTCAGAATTGCATTAGAGGTTCCAGTGGTGTTGCCATGGATGTTTCCTTTTTGGCTATGTTCAGTTGACAAAGATTCAATAACTTTATGTATAGGATGTTCTACATGACACATCTTGCTATCGTGGTAAATTATGTTGTTGAAACGAAGGACATATGATAATTTTGGATGACCTTTTACTCCTCTCTCGTTATATGGAGAAGAATATTTTGATGGTCGGTTTAATTGGATTTCTATGTAATGGACATGGTACGATTATGTATCACGCTTTCATTTCCCTTTTAGCCAAGAACTATTCAAGCTAAATAAAAAATATCATAAGTAGAAAAAGTTTCACGGACATTGGACCAAATAACAAAGAGATAAAAGGTCTCTATCGATCCTGTTTGTCACCAGATCCATTGATGTGTACTAAAAATCCCACTTATCAAATGTGCCATTGCAACAATATATCCGCTCCATCATCTCAACAGCAAAGAACAATAGGTTAAGACACAAGAGACTTATCGACGGGCTTAAACACAACAGATTAAGACATAAGAGAATCATCAACAGGCTTAAATATGGGCACGGCGTGGCGCCGCACCTCTGCCTGCTAGTTCAATCCAGATCCACTAAACATGCTTGCCATGCATGGCAATGGCAATGGCAATGGCATGATGCGTGATCTCCTATTCCTAACAATTAGGGGAAGCCTTGTTCTCCTCCTGGTGATCCTCTCCTCCACCGTTGTCCATGTCATGTCGGACCCAGACCTATGCATCGGCTGCCGCATCCACATCTGGCGCCTCCCTGCGCACTTCAACGTGGACCTCCTCAGCCACTGTGGCTCCTTTCAAATTTCTCATGAGACAAGCATCAAAACGGAAGCAATGGCCTTTCTGTTATGCTCAGTCGAGCTCATTGCCTTTTGCCACCAAGCTTGAACTGAATCTTCGTGCCGCCAAGACATAGGCGAGTAGTCATGAATGCCAAGCCAAGTGGAAATCTCATTCTAGACTCCAGTCGAGAATCGACATTGGAAAAGAAGGTGGGCCACGGACTCTTGAACTTGCTTGCAGAGGGGGCAAAGGTTGCAATTTGGTCATCTCCGTCAGCCAGTCGGTCCGCCGTTCAGGCTCGGTTTTGAAGAATTAACCAGGCAAATAATTTGCACTTCTGGGGAGCCCACCTCTTCTAGGTCATGGAAGTGTTGGTGCTGAAAGTGAGCCCCGCAAATTGCGCCAAATAAGCCGAGGAAGCAGAGTACTCCCCGCTAGTTGTGAATTTCCAAGAAATAGTGTCCTGTCTGTCATGGGTAAGAGTAACATCAGCGATCATCTCCCAAAGCTTGGCAAACTGCTGGATATGTGTCAATGTGAGGCCCTGATGGGTGTTAATCTAATGGATCCAAGAATTGTTGTCAAGAGCCTTGCTAACCACACACGCCTTCTTTTTTGAAATCTCGAAAATCTTATGCCAAGAATGCCCTTGGGTCGAACACCATTCATCCAAGAGGATTCCCAGAATTTAGCCATTTTACCATCGCCAATGATCACCGTAGTGTCCGGCCAAGAAAAAGGTCCTCATCCTTGTCAAGGCAAGGCTGCTCCCATCCAAATCCATGTTTTTGTTGGGTCACCCCACTTGAACCACAACTAATGGAGACACAGAGCTGAAGCAAACTTCTCAAGGTTGAGCACACCAAGACCCCCATGAACCTTGGGCTTATGCATTTGAGGTGCCAATTAACCATTTAACCTTACACCGCCTCCGTCACTTTATTGTAGCCTGCCCAAAGATAGGCGCATCTGAGGCTATCAATCTTTTTCCTAACTTCAACAGGGAGGTCAAGAGGCGTGAGGTGATATATGGCTATGGCTGTGAGGACGACCTTGACCAGCACAATGCGCCCAGGAGTGGCCACATGCATGGCCGACCAGGGGGGTAGCTTCCCAGCCACCGTTTCCTCTAAGTATTGGAAGTGTATGCGCTTCAGCCTCATAACTGAAAGAGGAAGACCAAGATATCTCATGGGGAAGGCTGTCCGTACCGCCGGGAAGGCCTGCAGAATGTCATCAAGATTGATATTGGCACAATGAATGGGCGCCACACGACTTCTTCATAGTTGGTAACCAAGCCAGTAATATCACCAAAGGCGCAGAAGGCCGATGCCGTAAAATGGATATCCTCCTTAATTGGTGCGACAAAGATGGCCGATCATCAACATCTGTGGAGGCCCGAATGGGGTTGCCTCGGAGTGGGTGAAGCTTGCCTTGATCGGTGGCCTTGACGAGGATGTGATGGAGCGGGTCAATGGCGAGGGCAAAAAGGAGGGGGGAGGGGGAGGGGGGGTCCCCCTGCCTAAGACCGCGACCGTGCATAATGGGGTCGCCCGACACACCATTGAGAAGAACACTGGAAGAGCCCGTGGATAGGTGGGCGGAGATCCAATCACGAAAACGGTTTCGAAAGTGGTGGTGCATCAATAAATCCATCAAATAGTCCCATCTAACCGAATCGAAAGCTTTCTTGATGTCTAACTTGAAGCAAGGTTGGAGATTTGTTGCGATGAAAACGACGAGCCAAGTTGCGTACGTACATGAAATTGTCATGAATGCTCCTCTTCTTGATGAAAGCACTTTGCGTATTGGAAACGAGATCTGGCATGTGAGGGGCGAGATGAGTGGCCATCATCTTAGCAATGATCTTCACAGCGGCCTAGATGAGACTTATGGGTCTAAAGTCAGAAATGTCCTCCACCCCATCTTTCTTTGGGATTAGGGTACTATTGGCTGAGTTGAGCCAGGGAAGGCTGGAAGTGTGGAGAGTTGAGAAGCTGTTGATCGCTTTCATAAGTTCCGGCTTGATGATGTCCCAACATTCCTTGAAAAACGCTCCAATGAAGTCGTCAGGGCCGGAAGCTTTATCACATGGAAGATCATTGATTGGATGCCCGAACCTCGTCCTCTGTGAACAAAGCACCTAGCTCAGAGAGATTAGACATCGATTGCGGGATAGAACCCCAATTGAAGTCCTTGGCGCGAGAGGGCCCTTCCCAATAGCTTTCGAAATGTGGTGCTGAATAATCACTTGTGATCATGGCGCGTAACCCAGCCATTGTTGTGTTTAAGTCGGTGAATGAAATTCTTTATTCGATGATGGTTGATACGAGATGAAAAAACCGAGTGTTAGCATCTCCCTCTTTGAGCAACTTAATTCGCGAGCTTTATCTCTTCCTTGCTCGCTCAAGGACCGCCAAGACCAACACTATCCTTTTCAACGCCTTTGTAAGGTTCCACTCATTGGGCTGAGCAGCCTGAGCTCTTGCGTGACGTCAAGCCGGAGAATGATCTCAAGGGCCATGTGGAGTTGGACTAATCGAGCCTAAATAGCAATGTTTTAAATAGCGGGCAATGGAGAATAGCGGCGGGCCTCCAAATCAGCTACAGTGGGCTATTTGTGAAGACGACCATTTAGCGGCACCCTACTAAAAAGGCTATAGCGGGCTATAGCGGAGCTATAGCCGGCTATTTAAAACTATGCTAAATAGCCAACAAACACAATCTCTCCAGCTAGACACAGAAGCAGCAGCAAACGCGGAGGATTGTCAGCAACTCTAGCGGCCGCCACATCCCTTGACCTTCATCGCCTTCGACTGGGACGACACAATACTGAGCGACAACTCGGGCGACCGCGGGGACGCCGCAGTGTCGTCCTTGTTTCTGGCGAGGTCCCGGCTCAGCCTCGTTGTGGCCAACGATCATAAGCGGTAACTCCGGCTATCGCCAGCTAGCAGCGTCCGGCGAGGTCCTGGCTCAGCCTCATCGCTGTCGCTCCTCACGTTGTCTTTTCCTTCAGCCTTTGTGAAATCGACCGACACCAAAAAATATTTCAGGCACCTAGGATTTACCAAACGCATGGAAATTTCAGAAAATCGTTAAACAGACTTGCCACGGAAATTCAATCCCAGTTCTGCTAAATCGAGGAATGCCAAGCATGCATCTGATCCGTCCGCTCGCTCTTCTTACGTTCGATCGAGGGATCCACCCAACATGCATGACATGGCGCGTGATCTCCAAATAACTAGGTCAAACCTACTCATTGCTTTATACAATGTACAATTGTCTTTATTGCCTCATTAAGATGGTAGGCACTAATGCAACCTTTATACAGTGTATTTTTTGAGGCTTCCTATTTCGACTTCCCTTTTGGCCTTCTATTACAACTTTGAGAAATTTTTTGTCACAATAAATATTTAAAGATTGCAGGATAAGGAGCTTGCTATTGTTGTTGTGCTTGCAATAAAAGAATACTTTATGTTTATGTGATTGCCATTATGTATGAAATTTTCAGATTAGCTATACACTTAAGAAAGAAGTATTTAAATACTACTTACAAATCACGAGTTCTTAACAATTTGTAGATTTATGTGATTGCCATTGCTCTATATGTTTGTCTGTTGGCATGATCTAACACTTCATGTAAAACACACAACTTTCATATTTGACTGTTAGTAGCAACACCCAACCATTGCTAAATAAGTAGTAGCTTCAGCAAGATCTGAGAAAGATAGTGTGTCTACTTAACGATTGGAAAAAAATGGTCCACCTTTTCAAAATTTCTTAGTTTTGAATCATGAGAGTACACTATGTTGAGTTACATCCGCAATGCAGGTTCAAAGACGTGAGGCCATTACGGTCAAACTGGCTCCAAATTTGCTTAAAAAGGCAGCAGTGACCGTGCCATTGTATGCGATATGCATTGTTCACATGTGCATACTATTACCATCATGTGAAAAAAAATTCAGGTATTCATGTTTCTTACTGTCCATGATGCTTAATTTCCACATGTGCATACTGTTACAATCAAATAAAAGGCATAAATCTTGCCATGTTTATCATCTTTGTCAGCAAACAAAGCAACTTACCTGGATTTTTTCTTCCAAATGCATTGATATGTTTATCTTCCTTCAAATTAAAGAAACTATTTCTTGGACTTGAACTTCTTTTATTTTGTACAACCTATACAAGCCAGAGTTATATTTTTGTGCCACCCATAGGTAATTTTTCTAATATAGGATTTACTGAACCTATTAGTACTGATCATGTTGTTGCTGTTCCAGAGAGGCTTCTAGCAGAAGCAACTCATGGTGAACTTGAAGAAAGGCCCATCGAACCTCCTTGATGTTGGTAACATTGATCATGAGGTAATCTTTCAGAATTGCATTAGAGGTTCCAGTGGTGTTGCCATGGATGTTTCCTTTTTGGCTATGTTCAGTTGACAAAGATTCAATAACTTTATGTATAGGATGTTCTACATGACACATCTTGCTATCGTGTAAATTATGTTGTTGAAACGAAGGACATATGATAATTTTGGATGACCTTTTACTCCTCTCTGTTATATGGAGAAGAATATTTTGATGGTCGGTTTAATTGGATTTCTATGTAATGGACATGGTACGTATGTATCACGTTTCATTTCCCTTTTAGCCAAGAACTATTCAAGCTAAATAAAAAATATCATAAGTAGAAAAAGTTTCACGGACATTGGACCAAATAACAAAGAGATAAAAGGTCTCTATCGATCCTGTTTGTCATCAGATCCATTGATGTGTACTAAAAATCCCACTTATCAAATGTGCCATTGCAACAATATATCAGCTCTATCATCTCAACAGCAAAGAACAATAGGTTAAGACACAAGAGACTTATCGACGGGCTTAAACACAACAGATTACGACACAAGAGAATCATCAACAGGCTTAAATATGGGCACGGCGTGGCGCCGCACCTCCGCCTGCTAGTTCAATCCAGATCCACTAAACATGCTTGCCATGCATGGCAATGGCAATGGCAATGGCATGATGCGTGATCTCCTATTCCTAACAATCAGGGGAAGCCTTGTTCTCCTCCTGGTGATCCTCTCCTCCACCATCGTCCACGTCATGTCGGACCCAGACCTATGCATCGGCTGCCGCATCCACGTCTGGCGCCTCCCTGCGCACTTCAATGCGGACCTCCTCAGCCACTGTGGCACCTCCTTCCCGCTTGCAGACCATCCCTACGCTACGCCCTCATGCGCCTTTGGTCACCAACCACGGCGCCGGCTCCTCGCACAAATGACAACCGCTCCCACTCCTAGTATCGCTCCGACACGCTGCGTCTCCTCGAGCCCTTCTTCCACCGCCGCTTCCCTCGATCGCTTTGCCACGACCCTGCCCGAACCGACGTAGTCTTCCTCACCTACTACGCCTCCCCCGACGCACTCCCCTTCCTCCTCGAACCCTCCATGCTCAAGTTCTTTGGTGCCCATGGCGCCCTCCTTGCCTAGATCCTTGCGCTGAACCGCCCGCACCTCCTCGAGCGCCGCTCGACACGGACCCAAGGCTCTGGGGCACCACCTTCCTGCTCCACCGCGCCCCCTCCTCAGATAGCTGGACCCGACGCTCGGGATCACATGCGGCCTTACCTCACTAGCGTCGGGTCCAATGTAATTGGCGTTCTCTCCAGTGCTTGTAATCGTCGCTAGGTGGTCCATAGACCTGGTTTTAATTATTATTACCTTTTGTATTACCATGATTGATGAATAGATTGGAAATTTATCTAGAAAAAAAAATGGGCGTTCTCTCAGTTGTGCAGCTCAACTGGATTTCCTCGCCCAAAATATTTTCTGATCCCGTACCAATTTCTTCTAGAAATATTCCGGGCCTCGCTCCTGCGCTTAGGGCATCTGTCTAGTGAACCCCTTTTTTGCTAAGCGTTGAAAAGGAAAAAAAAACAACTGATTTCAATCGTACGTACAGGTTGGCACGTATGGTGCACACACAAAATTTGGGTCCGTCGTGAATTGTGGCTTCCATGGTCCAAGTGAATTTCCTACCCATGAACGAGTTTGGATTTGACGTTCTGGTCTTTCCTCGTGAATGAAATATTCAGGGTCCTCTCCTACTATTTCTTCCATTGGATATAGACAAACGACTCAGATGAGCTGAAGACGGGATCGATCCGTGGGAGGGTTGTGACAGGCCAATCACATCAATCCGTGCCCAGCGCGAACCAACCCTGTGGTTAGATGGTTAGGAGGACAGTGGTATCCCAACCACCAAAGTTCAAGTCCTACACTTAATACCGGTGCTCGCATTTCTCTGGATTTATAGTCATGCAAAATTTCCAACGCCGCACCCGGAATATCTCCCGCCCCCACTCAATCCGCTTGTGCCGAAAAATCGTCCGCATGCAAGTTGCAAATATTTCGGCCTGCCCGCGTGCACACATCCTCCAAAATATCTCGAGCGCACCTTGTAAATCCTGGATGATGCCTCTGAAATATCTCCCGCCTCCAACAATCTCATTGTGCCAAAATTTCCCAGCTCAATCCGCATGCCACCAGCAAATATTTCGTCCCGTGTGCACTCGCGTGCAAAATATCCCCTGCGTACATTCGCCGCGCCCTATGAATGTTTTGGGGACTAGATGAATGACGCAAGAACTTTTTAATAGTAGAGATAATGAAATCTACTCCACCTAAAAAACATAGTGAGGGGCTGACACTTCTTATAGGAACCCTTGCTCGAATCGTTCCCTCAGGAAGCCTCATTCAAGCAAACAAATTTATTACAGAGCGTTTCTTCAAAAAACCACTGCCCAAAGAACGTTCTAAGAAACGAGCCTAGATCACCCAAAATCCTTTGCAGCTAGACATATGAATGGAACATGTTTCTTCATCATCGCATACTAGAAGTTTAGTTGTTCAGTGGGAGGAGTGTTCTCGTCTATCACGAAAACGCCTATGATAAATTCGTTGATGTTATTAAGATGTTGTACCGACTCAATATTTCGGAGGTGGGATGTGCCTGCATGCGTTCAACACAGAATTAGAGATGGATGAGTGTATATACGTGAGTATCTACATTTGTGCTGTGTTAGAAAAATTACGAACACTTTGCTACGCTAGTAACCCCATTGCTTATAATAATTTATGAAAGGGACCTGCTTACCCCGCAAAAAAACACCCAAAACTTGGTATGCGTCCGATCCGCTAAACTTTGTTGTGCATGCATCCGATCCGGGCGCTCTTCTTCTCCTCCTGACGTTCGATCCACATGAGTACATGACATGCCACGGCGCGGGATCTCCTAACAATTAGCTAGGGCAAAACCTTGTTCTCCTCCTCCTCCTGGAAATCCTCTCCCCCAACGCCGTCGCCGTGCCGGAGCCAGGACCCATGCGCCGGCCGCCGCATTCCCTGAAAATTCAAGCCCAGATCCGCTAAATAATCTTGCCATGCCCATGTCCATGCATGCATCCAATCCGCGCGCTCTTCTTCTCTCACGTTCGATCGAGGGATCCACCCAACATGCATGACATGGCGGGCGATCTCCTGATAACTAGGGCAAACCTGCCTCTCCTCCTCCTCCTCCTCCTCCTGGTGATCCTCTCCTCCACCGCCGTCCACGGCGTGCCGTTGCCGGACCCATGCGCCGGCCGCCGCATCCACGTCCGGCGCCTCCCGGCGCGCTTCAACACGGACCTCCTCCGACACTGCGACGGCGCCTTCCCGCTGGCCGACCACCCCTTAGCCACGCCCTCCTGCGCCTCGCTCGCCAACCACGGCCTCGGCCCGCGCACCCACAACCGCTCCCGCTCCTGGTACCGCACCGACGTGCGCCTCCTCGAGCCCTTCTTCCACCGCCGCCTCCTCGACCGGGACTGCCTCGCCGACGACCCCGCCCGCGCCGACGCCGTCTTCCTCCCCTACTACGCCTCCCTCGACGCGCTCCCCTTCCTCCTCGACCCCGCCATGCTCAACTTCTCCGGCGCGCACGGCGCCGCCCTCGCCCAGTTCCTCGCGGCCGACCGCCCGCGGGTCCTCGCCCGGCGCCACGGCCACGACCACTTCCTCGTGCTCGCCGGCCCGGCCTGGGACTACGCGCAGCCGGCCGACACCGATCCCAGGCTCTGGGGCACCACCTCGCTGCTCCGCCGCCCCGAGTTCGACAACTTCACCTTCCTCACGCTCGAGTCCCGCGCGTGGCCGTGGCAGGAGCATGCCGTGCCGCACCCGACGTCCTTCCACCCATCGTCGCTCCCACGGCTCCGCGCATGGATCGCCCGCGCGCGCCGCTCGCGCCGCACGGCGCTGATGCTCTACGCCGGCACCGTGACCAGGCCGTCCCGCCCCAACATCCGGACCTTCATCCTCGCCGAGTGCGCGAACCGCACCGACACATGCACTGTCGTCGACTGCCATGGCGGGTCCTGCGCGCTCGACCCGGTGCGCTCCATGCGGCCCATGTTGAAGGCCAAGTTCTGCCTGGAGCCGCCGGGGGACACGCCGACGCGGCGTTCGACGTTCGACGCGGTCGTGGCCGGGTGCGTGCCGGTGTTCTTCGAGGACGCGTCGGCGAGGACGCAGTACGGGTGGCACCTGCCGCCGGAGAGGTACGAGGAGTTCTCGGTGACCATACCCAAGGACGCGGTGATGCTGGGGGGCGTGCAGATCATGGAGACCCTGGCGGCGGTGCCGGAGGAGGAGGAGGCCCGGATGCGAGAGCGGCTGCTGGAGCTGGCGCCGAGGGTGGTCTACCGGCGGCACGGGAGCGCGGCGGAGAGGATGAGGGAGGCGAGCATGGACGCGGTGGACATTGCCGTGGAGGGGACGCTGCGGAGGATACGTGGGCGGGTGCGCGCTCTGGAGGATGGCCGGCCGGAGGCCATGTACGCCATGGAGGACGACGACCAAGAGATCTAGCTTGCTCATCGTATTCTTCATGTGGATGTAATCCTGCAACGCAACAGATGTATCCAAATGATAAATGCCACACATGTGACACCAAGTAACAGCGCCCTGCGGTTTTGATGTTGCATATATAGATCAGTCACGGCGTGCATTCTTTTATCTTGTTTTTTGGGTTGCATACTCGCCTCGGCGAAGATTTATGCTCAGTTAAAAACAATAACGGGCGATGAAAATCGACGGAACACTCGACAAACATGATGAATGAAAAAAAAAACAATGAGGCGGCGTCGGTGGTAACATGACGGCAGGCGCGGTGAAGAAGGCGTGGTAGCACACGAGGCGGAGCTCGCTGGTCACATGGCGGGGATCATCATGGAGGTCATGGAGATGCCCTATCTTCAGGTTAATAACCCTGAAAAGGGGTAAGCCGAGTAGGCTTTGCCGAGTGTAACACTCGGAGAAGTGTTTACCGAGCGGACATCGACCTTCGTCGAGTACCGAGTATATGGCAAAGAACCAGATTCCAGTAGTGAAGGGAGTGTTGGTTGTTCTTGGTGGACTTGGATCAACAAGGTGATCTAAACACTCATATATTTCTTTACAGAGTAGTTTATGAATGAGATAGGAGAGAAATCTGAAAGTAGTGAGTTAATCACTCAACGTAGTCTATGGTTCAGTTCGACTCTATTTGAGAGACCCGCTTGCTCATTGCAATTCATGACTGTGATACAGGAATGGTTCATGCGCCCTGTCTTTGCTAGGCTAAAGAAATGGTTGTTCAAAGTCCTCAAACGAAAATGTAAGGCACCAGTGGTCTAGTGGTAGAATAGTACCCTGCCACGGTACAGACCCGGGTTCGATTCCCGGCTGGTGCATTTTTTGGTCCATCTATGTTTGTTTTGAGTTCTGAGAATTTCATCCATGTTAATTCATCTAATCTTGATGCTAAATCCTGCACGCCGTGATCTTCTCACTTGTATAAGTATTTGTTTTTTTGTTTTATAGACATCAAAAGCAGAGGGAGAAGAGTAGTGAGAGCGAAATCATGGTGTGTTTGTGCCCACTCTTCCGGGTTTGACTCTTGGCTACTCCAGTCTCTTCATTTTTTGGTCCTTTATTTTCATCTATGTTAGTTCATCTAATCTTCATGTTAAATCATGCACACCGTGATCTTGCCACTTGTATAAGTACTTGTTTTTGCCCCTTCACCTTTTCCCGAGTAAAGTCCAACCTGTAAAATGACTTGAATTAAGATTGGGCGGTATGAGATCTCGAGCCTTTGTGATCGCATAGTGTTTGTCTCCTCCTATGCTTTTTTCCGGCTCAGGCAACCACACACCATTTCCTTGCTAAAATGTGTTCGACAGGTAGTTCGTGTTGTTTATCACGGCGACAATGAAGTTGTCGGGGGGAAACTTCATGAGAAGCTTTGCAAGTCTTATGGAAAACGACCGTGTCTAGCACCATGAGAAACATAGACTTGCTGAAGAGAGTGTTGCGTAAGAGGAAGTTGTGGAGTATGTATTTTCGTGCATCACTAGAGGCATAGATGTCACTGAAGGGAGTATATACATAGCCATCCATTATCTTCTGCCCACTACAAAAAGTTTCGATCGTTTCCACAATAAAATAAAATATTGACCATACTTATTTATTTTCAGATGTCTGCTTGCGTGTTTACATTATTTTGGTACGTAAATGAGTACAATTAAAGCATTGATTCTGCCATAAATAATAGCTACAGAAACAGCGGATTTCACCTGCATGTGTCAAAAGCATATTATGGCAGTACATTAATTCGGATTTGATCTTGCTCAGATGGCATCGTTGTTCTCCCTAGCTACCTATCTCCATGACCTATAAAATCCATGTGAATTAGACCATCATCGATCTCACACATAGTTGAATAGTCGATTGTCTCAAGAGATGGGGACTATTACTGCTGGATTCCATCTTTTATTTCTCATTCCCACAATTGCATTGCATGCCCATGCCTCATCTCAGGAAGCGCATCTCACAAAATTCCTCTCGTCTAAAAGATCCAAAAGCAACATCAGCAACAAAATTGGTGATCCTACCGGTTTCCATGGCGGACCATTTCTCAGAATCACCAGCAGCCCCCGAACAGATGGGTACCCGGGCTCCAACCACATCGCTCTGAAGGCGGCCGACAAGATCTCGGCGCTGCCAGGGCAGCCGGAGGGCGTCGACTTCGACCAGTATGGCGGGTACGTGACTGTCGACGGCCATAATGGCCGTGCACTCTTCTACTACTTCGTGGAATCTCCCGGCAACCCGGCGGCGAAGCCACTCCTCCTGTGGCTCAACGGAGGTGAGGAAGATACACTCTACTACTAGTAGCTAGCTAGTACCATTGCGTATTGTTGAACACTATATGCCGGTTTGGATTAATATATGGAGCATGCATGCAGGGCCTGGGTGCTCGTCGCTGGGCTTTGGAGCGATGCGTGAATTGGGCCCTTTCCGGGTGAACAGAGACAACCAAACCCTCACTAGGAACAACCATGCCTGGAACAACGGTAATGGTCCTATATATTCCCATTTTAACAATACTCGTATCAAAATAGGTGTAAGGAAAAGGGATAAAAATCTTAATTTCTAGTACTCCTTTTGTTTTTATTTACTCTGCATACTAGCTCTGCCTTAAATCAAACTTTATAAACTTTGATCAAATTTATAGAAAACTTATTGGCATCTCTAAATACCAAATCAATAATATTGATATAATGGTGTATATTTTGACATCACATATAAATTTTTTTATTTTAAATGCTCGTGTTGTTTTCTATAAATTTGGTCAAACTTTGTAAATGTATATCAAAACCTTATTGCAGTGGCAAACGTCATCTTTCTGGAATCACCCGCCGGCGTGGGGTTCTCCTACTCCAACACGTCTTCTGATTACGACAGGATGGGGGATCCACTGACAGCCCAGGACACCTACGCCTTCCTCGTCAACTGGCTTGACAGGTTCCCCGAGTACAAGGCACGCGCCCTCTACATCGCCGGCGAGAGCTACGCCGGCCACTATGTGCCCCAGCTCGCCACCACCATCTTAACCCACAACAACAACAACAACACGGGTGTCATACTAAATCTCAAGGGCATCTTGGTCGGAAACCCGCTTCTGGACGACGCGAAGGACGAGAGAGGGCACCACGAGTACCTATGGAACCACGGGGTGATCTCCGACGAGGTATGGGCCGAAATCGCCGGCCACTGCAACTTCAGCGACGACTCCGCCTATGGTGATGATAGGTGCTACAAAGCTATTACTAAATCCCAGTATGAGAGTGAGGACCTCGACATCTACAACATATGCGCCCCCACCTGCATCACTGACAACAACGGCTCCTACTACTCCAGCAGCCAAGTATGGAGGAGTATAACAAAGACTTGGTTCACTAAACACATACATATTCTACAGGTTGCATTCTAGCAAGTGCCTGAAGTGTCTTCTTTCAGTTACCTGGGTACGATCCGTGCGGCGAAGTGCCTACCATGGCCTACCTGAACCTTCCTGCGGTGCAAAGGGCTTTCCATGCTAGAGAAACCAAATGGAGTGACTGCAAGTATGAACACCTAAGATCACCATGAAAGAGCCTTATATGCATACTAGTATATTCTTGTTCGATTTCATGAACTGACCTGTCTAACTGGCCTCGTGTGTTATGTTGGTGCAGAATCTTTGTGGATTTCAAGGACTCGCCGGATACCATGGTGCCAACCTTGAAATGGCTAATCGGCCATGGCTTGCCCGTGTGGCTCTTCAGGTAATCCACGTCCACTGCAGACCATTGCAAACATGTATGCTTCTTGTTGGTACTGAAACTAACAAAATGATTTTCAGTGGGGATTTGGACTCAAGGTGCCCGATCACCAGCACGAGGCACGCCATCCGCGACCTCAACCTCTCCGTCACCGAGCCGTGGCGTCCATGGACGGCCGGCCATGAGGTAGGGGGCTATGTTCAACAATACAAGGGAGGGTTCACGTTCGCTACGGTGAGAGGAGCAGGGCACACGGTCCCGACCTTCCAACCCGAGAGAGTGCTCATACTGCTCCAGTCCTTTCTCAAAGGGATCCTCCCGCCTTACGAGAAGGCATAGTAGTTTTTGCTCTCGTTTTACGATGGATGGTGTAATCTAATGTCATCATGTCATGTAGCGAGTTTCATTACCGTGATAGCACATATTTCATCTATTTGCGCTTTCGGTCTTTCACCAAGAAGATGCACGCGACTACAAGTTTGGTTATGTGTGTTTTGCTAAATGGTGCAACTTTACCCTATAAAATCCGAGTGATGTGTCCTTCCAACTATATATGTTTGTCCTTCACGGTTGCATCCTTAGAATTGTATTTCTCCTTGTCAATTGCATAGTTTTTGTGTTTTTTCCTTCTCAGTTGTATCTTGTAACTTCAGGAACAAGCTCTGGTTGACTCTAAAGTATACATTCTAGGGTGTTCCTCTCTCCTTTGTCGATGTGGGACTAAATCATGCACTCCGTGTCGTACTTATTAGGAAAAAACGCAAAGACTAGGTCTAGTCCTTTTGTATTATAAAGCCCAAATAATTAGTGGAGTAAGTACTCTCTCATGCTCCTGGGCGCCACGCTCTTCGGATGAGTGCTTACCAGTAGTAAACATTTACTTTTGTTGACGTATAAATGTGTTGCTAGCTAGTCTCTTTCATCAAATCAGTCTTTTCATTGCATTGGCTAAAGCATGCACTTTTACATGGTAGCGGAGACAAGAGGTCTTGAGTTTAAGACCCGGCTGGCGTAGTTAAATTGCAGCCCACTTTCGGTCCACGTTTAGGCCCGAGGGAGCCACACATGAGGAGGAGTGTTGACGTATAAATGTGTTGTCTTGTCTCTTCCATCAGATCGGTCTTTTGTTTGCATTGGCTAGAGCATGCATTTCTACAACTTTGTTCCACAATTTGTGAAACAAAAGAAGGCATGAACATGTAACCAGAACCTCCAAAAGCTTAATCCCTTAGATCATACTATAAGTATGTCGTCCGCTCACGTTTACTTGGTCACTATAACACTTCATTTTGGTATGTTTATTCTATGAAGGATGGACTTATAATGAATGAATATTACCATTAAGGGGGAGAATATTGGAATATTGATCTCGACTCCTAACTAACTGAGAGATAAGGGAGAGTCAATCCCTCATACGCACCACGATAGGAGGTCCAAACAAATGTATTGTTTTCATTCACTGTTCCTTAGAATCCCACATATAAAGATTATGTACTTGATCCCTGTAAGTTATCACAACTGCAGAAATGCTTACCAGCAACAGACACATATTGTACATTACTAACGAACATGACACTCATCAAAAGTAACTAGCAGTGACGAGCACGTCACTAGGCGGTGCTAACTTTGCTCCATGACTACTGACTATATGCGTAAGTCAGTGGTAAGGGTCACACCAGTGGCGGCGAGCGCTTTTTCCTGCTTGTCAGTGACTAATAACAATGTCGAGCTATTTTTCCTGCTGGTCACCGTTAAGATTTAAAAAAAACTATATTAATTTGTCCTCATAATTTATTATTCAGGTGACATTGAGCCAATAGGCACATGTAGTCACACATATGCAAGATCTTTATATTTTGCTGGACTAATTCATGTATGCACTAATATGTACTAAATATTAGAGCATATGTTGACTAGTCCAACAAAACATTAAGGCATACATGCGACTACAAGTGATGCTCATGCCTTCTATGACATGAAAGAAAACATAGTATGACATATTTGTACATAATTAGTCCAACAAAATATTTTGCAAATATTATATCACACTTGATACCGGTCTGTACTTGTTGCAAACTACTGTTAACACAACAGCAAACAACACAGAAATATGAAAACATCACATATTAGCATATGGTATCCTTAGAATTTAGCTGATCCTTGTGCATTATAGCTCTCGTCTTCCTCTCCAGTTTGAACCTCTCATTCCGAGCCTTCTTCATTTTTATCTTCTCCAACGTCAACTTCTCGCTAGCAAGTTCCCTAATAACCACTTGAAATATGAACATGCCCTATAATCGTGTAACACTGGCAGTGGCGGAGCCAGGAAATCTGGATGAGGAGGGCCGAGTGTTCTTAAGTCTTGCTGGGGAGGGCCATTCCATCAAAATACACCATTTTAGTAGCAAAAAGATCAGTGTTTACATTAGTGCTAGGCCTAAATCAGTAACATTAGGGGGGGGGGGGGCAGGGCCCTTGCTGGCCCCCCGGCTCCGCCACTGAACACTGGGAGAAGCCTATGTGAAGCGGATATCGGCCTTCGTCGAGTATTCCTAGTAAAAGAATTGGATTCTAGCAGTGTAACACTCGGCGAAGCCCTGTGTCAAACGGATGCTGGCCTTTGTCGAGTATTCCTGGTACTCGGCAAAGAACCGGATTCTAGTAGTGAAGGGAGTTGTCAACATTGGTTATTTTTGGTGGACTTAGATCAACAAGTCCTACAGGAATAAGATCGGGAAAGCTCTGGCACTGGCACTAGTGATAGGAATGGTTCATGTTCCCTCAAGAATAGACGTTCAATTTGTAGTTCACCACTTCCTTTGTGACACGTTGTTGGCGTCCCTTCGTCTCCTACACGTGCCTAGGACTACAATGGCACATATGTGCACATCAGCACATGTATTAGTTGATCAGCATCGAAACTGAACAGTGGTCTAGACGGTCATCTTATACAATCTTCAAATAAAAATGTCATCGAGGCACCAGTGGTCTAGTGGTAGAATAGTACCCTGCCACGGTACAGACCCGGGTTCGATTCCCGGCTGGTGCACCTTTTTATATTTTTAGTCATTTCTTTTTCGTATAATTGGTCTGTTATTTCATTTAATCTTGATATACGCATGATAAAACGCTGCTTGCATAGATTCATATCTTTGGTTGTATGCATGTGGGAGAAAGAGAAGGGATGGCGCCGCACAAAAAGTTTAATCATTTTTTTAGATGTTTGATACTACTAGCTTGGTGTATTTATAGTTTTTTGGTATATAATAAATGTAATGAAAGCATGACATTTCTGTTAAATATATACGAGAATAAATATCCATCCAATCTATAGTTATGAAACATAGTATCATGGTAGATCTGGATTTGATATTGTGCAGATGATATATATGGAGTATTGGTCATAAATACATAAATACACTCCCAAAAATATAGCACAACCTCCACACCTCCATGGCCTATAAAAAAACCTCACGATTGGACCATCATCGATCTCACTCACACAAGATCATTGGGGAGATTCGAGATATGGGGAAGTTTACTGCTGCTGCTGCTTTTACATTGCACCTTTTGCTTTTTATTCCCACTTTGGGATTGCACGCTCGTGCATCTCAGGAGGACCATCTCACCAAATTCCTTTTATCTAGAAGAACAAGCACCACCACCACTAGTGATCCTACTTTATATGACAAGTCGGTTCTCCTCCGACCGCGGTGCTCTGAAGGCGGCCGACAAGATCCCGGCGCTGCCGGGGCAGCCTGAGGGTGTCGACTTCGACCAGTACGGTGGGTACGTGACCGTCGACAGCCACAACGGTCGCGCTCTCTTCTACTACTTTGTTGAAGCGCCCGGTGATGAGACGGCGAAACCACTCCTCCTCTGGCTCAACGGAGGTAAGAAAGACACTACAGCTAGCTAGTGTGAATTATGTTGCAAAAAAAATTGTGTGCAAAAAAAATTACTACATATATCAATATACGTAGACTGACTTGGCCCAGCCCAAACACAGCCGACAGGGCGCCAGACAGGAGTGAGCGGACGTCCCTGGTCTCGCGCGAGTAGTGCAGATCGACCGAGCAGCGAGCACGTTCTTTCTCGAATCCCCTTTCCCTAACCTAGCGCTTAGCCGAGGCTCGGCAGTGGCGTAGCGATTCTGGTCCATGGCCGGCCTTCTCCTCTCGCCTCTCCCTCGGTTCCTCCCTCCACTCCGGCCATCTCCTCCCCAGCTCCCTCCCCTCCGTCTGCCCTCTCCTCCAGCAGCTCCATGAGCGCCAGCCGCTTGATCCGCCTCCGGCTTCCCTGTTCCCCAAGGCTGGCCTCGGTGCTCGGTTCATTGGCCCAAAGAAGAATAGCAAAGAGGTCCGGCGACAAAGACTGCCCAAAGAAAAGCAGGTCCGCCTCGGTTCCTCACTTCCTCTGTTTCTTTTCCTCTCGTTTCTAACAAATCTGTAGATAGTTCAAGAAGTGCTTGTAAATTTAAATTGAATTCTGATCCATTTGCTGCATATGATCATACATGATTGCTACTTGATCCATTTGCTGCATATTTGATTGTCACCGCCATCGATTTTTATTCTGCTTTTATTCGCTTATGTGATTGTCATGCAGATGAAGAAGAAGAATGTTAGCATATTTGAAATGTGGGACAAATCTTCAAAGACAAGGAAAATAACTTCTACATCCACACCAACTTCTCTTTCTGTTGAGGTTGAGAGCAATCTGCAGCTAGCACTAGTGCAAAGACATGACGAAGCTCCGCAACCGGAGAGGGAGACAACCCCAATTGTAGAAGATGATGAAGCGGTCGATGAAGATGATGAATCAATGCCCCAATTTGAAGCAGATTTGGCAGCTCGAACGTGACCCGGCAAGACTTTCCCATATCTTCGTATCATGCTAATGACCAAGATAGAGTTAGAAGGAGATACATTGACTTGGGTGCTTGTCAACCAAAGGATCATAAGTTTGAGATCAGAGATTTTAGTGGACATCCCCGTCACTTTTGCCCTACTTGGTTTAAGGATCACAAGTGGCTTGAGTATAATGTGCACGAAGAGGCTGCTTTCTGCTTTGTTTGCTACTTGTTCAAGGATAAAACAAAAAGTCCCGGAGGAGATGCATTTGTGAACGGTGGGTTTAATAATTGGAACTTGAAAGCTCGATTGAAGAGGCATATTGGTGCTGTTAGTAGTGCTCACGCTGAAGCTCAAGAAAAGTATGATATGTTCACTACACCTACAACATCAATTAGGGAGTCCATTGCTTCAAACACCACACAGTACAAGGTTCTATATAAGCTCCGTGTGACATGGACACTCAAGTGTTTAAGATTCCTATTGCACCAAGGTTTGGCATTTAGAGGACATGATGAAAGTGATGACTCACTAAATAAAGGAAATTTCCTTGAGCTTTTAAATTGGCTAGCAGGAAACTTTGAAGAGGTTGATAGGGTGGTTCTAAAGAATGCTCCACAAAATTGTAAGATGACTTGCCATGATATACAACAAGAGTTGATCAAATGTTGTGCCCAGCTGACTACTAAACTAGTCATTGAAGATCTTGATGGTGGACATTTTGCAGTACTTGCAGATGAGTCTAGTGATATGTACGGAATGAACAACTAGCTGTTTGCTTGCGTTATGTGGATAAGAAAGGAAGGACAGTTGTGAGATTTCTTGGTCTTGCCCATGTTGAAGACACTTCCTCTTTGACACTTAAAGCTGCAATTGAGGACATGCTTATGACATACAATCTGAGCTTTGCAATGGTCCGTGGGCAAGGATATGATGGGGCTAGCAATATGAAAGGTAATGCTAATGGCCTGAAGAAACTAATTATGGATGAGTCTCCTTATGCCTATTATGTCCATTGCTTTGCCCATCAACTACAATTAACTCTTGTTGCTGTTGCAAAGGAGAGTGGTGATTGTAATTGGTTCTTTCAACAGCTGGCATGTTTGCTAAATGTTCTAGGCTATTCTTGTAAAAAGATGAGAATGCTTCGAATAGCTCAAGCTGAGGAACTTATTGCTGCATTAGAGTTGGAAGAAGTAGAAACCGGGACGGGTTTGAATCAAGAAATGGGTATTGGAAGGCCATGTGATACTCGTTGGGGCTCTCATTACAAGACTGTCAACCATGTTATCTCTATGTATCCGGCAATAAGGCGTGTTCTCATAAGGATTGCAAAAGAGTATAATGGCACAGAGGCAGTAGCAGCAATGACTATGTTGACATCATTTCGGACATTTGAATTTGTTTTCATGGCACACTTGATGCAAGAAATATTTGAATACACCGATGACTTGAGTAGAGCTTTGCAAAAGAAAGATCAAGATATTGTTAATGCTATGGAGATTGTTGATCTCACAAAGCTACACTTGCAATGCTTGCGAGAAGATGAAGGGTGGAATGATTTTCTTCAGAATGTCACTTCTTTTTGTGTAAAGCACAAGATCAAAATTGTTGACATGGAGGCTCCTTACTATCCTGCTGGGAGACCAAGAAGAGGGTTCTTCAATGGCGCAAAGAATTACCAACGCTTCAAGGTTGAAATGTTTGTGGGTGTCATTGATAGGCAACTTCAAGAGCTGAATGCAAGATTTGATGAGGTAAACACTGAACTACTTACTTGCATGGCAGCATTCAGTCCACGTGATTCATTTGCTGCTTATGATAAAGAGAAGTTGGTTAGGCTTGCTAGAAAGTTTTATGCCAAGGATTTCACAAATGATGAATTGTCAAGACTTCCATGGCAATTAAGCATGTTCATTTCTCATGTGCGTAAGGATAAAAGGTTTAGCAAGTTGAAGAATCTATGTGACCTTTCAGTTTTGATGGTTGAGACAAGAAAGAATGAACAATATTATATTGTTTACAAACTTCTTAAGTTGGTTCTCATTCTTCCGGTTGCCACTGCTAGCGTTGAGAGGGTATTTTCCTCGATGAAATACGTGAAGAATTCACTAAGAAACAAAATGGGTGATGAATATTTGAACAATTGCTTGGTTACATTCGTTGAGAGAGAATTCTTCAGGCAAGTGAAAGATGAGGATGTCATCAATCTCTTCCAGAAAGGGGATCGTAAAGTTATATTGTAATTTCCTTTGCTATTTGTAATTTTTCTTAATTGTTAGAGATATTGCGACAATGATATTTTGCTACTATTATCGATATATGGTCATTGAGTCATTAATGTTATCATCTTGTTGTACATTTATTGTTCTATTGTATTGCTTTGGCATAAAAAAATTAAAAGAATACCCAGCAGCAAATTCCTGGCTCCGCCACTGCGTGAAAGTACACTTGCAACATGAGAAGGGTTTGATGTGGAGCAGGGCCTGGATGCTCATCGCTCGGCCATGGAGCGATGCGAGAATTGGGTCCTTTCCGTGCAAACAGGGACGGCAAAACCCTCACGACGAACAAGCATGCCTGGAACAACGGTAATCATCCATTCCGCTTTTGAAATGTCACTCTGCTAGCTGCCTCCAATACATTAGATCTGATCAATATTATTAGACTCATCATTGAATATATTTTATATTTGTTTTTTTTGTTTTCTATAAATTTGGTCGAACTTTGTGAATGTATATATCAAAACCTTATGTACCTCGCACCACCAAAACTTTGCAGTGGCCAACGTCATCTTTCTGGAATCACCCGCCGGTGTGGGATTCTCGTACTCCAACACCTCTTCCGATTACGACAGGATGGGGGATCCAATGGCGGCCCAGGACGCCTACGTCTTCCTCGTAAGCTGGCTTGATAGGTTCCCCGAGTACAAGGCGCGCCCCTTGTACATCACCGGGGAGAGCTACGCCGGTCACTACATCCCCCAACTCGCCGCCGCCATCTTAGCACACGACAGCAGCAGCAACACCATTAACCTCGAGGGCATCATGGTTGGGAACCCTTACCTCGACAGGATGAAAAACCTCATAGGGCACTACGAGTACCTGTGGAGCCACGGTGCCATCTCCGACGAGGTATGGGGGGCCGACATTGCTGGCGGCTGCAGCATCAACGACTCCTCCATCGGCGCGAGGTGCTACCACGCCATCACCGAATGTCAGGACGGTATCCTGGATCACGATAACATATACGCTCCCACATGCATCATCGACGCCAACGGCTCCTACTACTCCAGCACCTACGTACGTAATAACCAAAAAAATAAACATAGTCTGCGCATGTTTTATCGAGTTTTTCCCTACTTTTTTGAACACAGTACAATCGCAGAGGCTCATATAAACTCATCCTTACGAACGCACGCACATACATCCTTTTCAGTTGCCCGGGTATGATCCATGCAGCTATGTGCCTACCAAGGCCTACCTCAATAGTCCTCAAGTTCAGAAGGCTCTCCATGCCACAGAAACCAAATGGCTCGATTGCAGGTTTGCTAGTGCTGAAGATAGCTTTTCTGATGAGCTACCTGCATACCTGGTACTTCAATTTGCCTTCTCTTTCATTCCTCAACTGGTCTGATTAACCCTGTGCCGTGCAGATCCTTTGAGGACTTCAAGGACTCGCCGGACACCATGGTGCCAACCTTGAAACGGCCAATCGACCACGGCCTGCCCATATGGCTCTTCAGGTAGTCCATGAGACAAATTAAGATGCATATGAGCTCGGGACACTTGGGTTCTTGTTGATGCTGAAACTGATGAATTGATTTTCAGTGGGGATTTCGACTCCGTTTGCCCCTTCACCGGCACCAAGTACACGATCCGCGACCTCAACCTCTCCGTTACAGAGCCGTGGCGTCCATGGACGGCCGGCCACGAGGTAGGGGGCTATGTCCAGCAGTAGGGTTCACCTTCGCCACCGTGAGAGGAGCCGGGCACATGGTCCCGGCCTTCCAACCCGAGAGAGCGATGATACTGCTCCAGTCCTTTCTCACAGGGACCCTCCCTCCATTCAACAAGGAGTACTAGCTAGTCTTTCTGTTTGAGTTTTTGTTTCTGTTGTAGTCCCTCCGTTCCAAAATACTTGTCGTGTTTTTATTTCAAATTTTAACTAAAACCACGACAAGCTCTGTTGCACTGTAGCCAGCAGTATCCAGAATTCAGACCTCCAGACATTTCTGATTTGTCCCTTCCGACTTCATCGTGTTCGTTTCAAGTTTAAACAGAGATAAAACAGCAAATGCACACATACATTTCTTTTTTTTTGGGTAAAATAACAGTATTTTAGCTCTGAAAGAATGGTTTCTGTTGCAATTTCTGTAAGATTCCATCATCTCTTTTCAGTCAGTATTCACCCGTTCAGGTACAAGGGGCTTGCTTATACATGAATGAATGAATTACAAACAATCACACACTACACCACCCAATCCAAACTCTAGTCTGTATGCTGATCTTTCTCATGCACGGCCCCCAAAAAACTGCATCAATGAGACCCTGTCGACGACTAAGCTCCAACAATTCAACAGGCCCTTCCGGGCTGGCTGATATCCGGCTGCGCAGCTGAGGGCCGGCAGGGTTTTGTGAGCTCCAAGATGTGACGGCTCTTTCTTTTCTAGGACATGAAACCAGATGAACTCCTGCGTACATCGGCCTTAGCCACAGGGACATACACAACATCGACTAGCGAGCTGCGGGTTCGCCCGTAGAAAATGTAAACGAGAACACCTATCAGCAGCCATATGCCTACTCTCAGCCATGCATCTCCGCTGAAAAACACAATGAACATGATTGTTCTTTCTGGATAAATCATGGAAAAAGGGGAGCGAAATAAGCATCTAAAGATAGATGTGCACTCACCCAAGGTTTATCAACAGATATGTATTTATGAGGATGCACACAACAGGTAGAAACGGGACAAAGGGGCACATGAATCCTGCAGCAAAGACAGAGTTCAGCCTAAAGAAACATGCATCCTCTTTAACTTAAAGAAGAATAAGAAAAAGACAAGCAGTTTAATGTACCTCCAGAATGACCAAAAGAGTGCCTGCCATCATCTTGGTCAATGCAGCAGAGTACTCCAAGACCAGGTATAAGGAGCACACCACCAACAATGCAACCAATGCAAAGCGGTAGGCTGACAATAAGAGACAAACATATTTGTTAAGACTTTCTGGTGACTTGTAATAAACGGTACAATTATAGATGCTGCTGCATTCATCTATGGCACAGATGCCGGGGTAATAAAGCTTCCATTTTCTTAAATAAAACAATGAGGCCTTTCCCTACTACGAGTATATGCATACTTACAAAGGTAGCCATGTGGCAGAAGCTGAAGCCGTGAGGACCAGAACTCCTAGACAAACAGACCCTATGCTGAAAGCAGCTATTTTTCGACGCTTCATCTCGTCCATCGTGCCTAATAGTATATGTCATAAGGAAAAGCCATTCATCTTGGTTAGCTTCCATTATAAAAAGCACATTATTTGTGGGGAAAATGGAACGACTAGTTTAAATCTGAAAGCGACTGTGTGCATGTTACCTGTATATTGCTTCTTCTCGAGAAGAGGGTCCTTCATTGGTTCTTTCACAATAAAATCCTTTATTTGAGATGTGTCGCAGATCTCATCTCCAAGTGGGTCTCTACCCTTTTCCTCATCATATTCTTGGTTCAAACCCATTGATTCTCGCCGAGATGATGATAGAGGGACCTCCTCTGGAGGAACATATCTGAGTATCAAGATCGATACTGCCACTATGGTGAACGCGAGGAGTGTGCCTACACTAACCTGAAACGGTCAAACGTTTAAATTTATCTTCATGTTAAATCTTGCAGTGCTGTTAACTACTTTTTGTGTGTGAAAGGCCATCGAATCAACGTATGCAAATGACAAAGGCTTGATGTTTTCTTACCATTCCTGCCAACTGAGAAACGTCCATGAAAAAGGCCAGAGCGGCAGCACACATACCAGCCACAATTGTGCCCTTGACAGGTACTTGTGTGTGCTTGTTCACATCGGAGAAGAACGATGGCAGCAGTCCATCTCTTGCCATGGTCATCAGTATTCTAGGCTGTGAGGATGAAAAACTCGAGTAGTTTAGCAACTATTTTGGAAGTCACTCAGCTTCGGCAAACTAGGTTCACCTACGCACTGCAGAAAAGTAGCTGCCCCTAGTATGGAAATTCTATATAAACTAAATGTTACAGGTTATACTGGTAATTATCACAAGTTTGAGTCACACATCAAGTAATGTGTTTGTTTGTATACCTGTGGAAGAAGTGAGCCCATCAAGGTTGAACACAATGCAAGAACAGCACCACTTGTCACAACATACCTAAAATAGTGAATAATTCAGTCAGAAGCACGCCAGATGACCATTATAGCCAACAGCATAAACAAAAGGAGAATTGAGTCCTTACATTGCCCACTGCATCCCATGTTTTGCAAAGGCGGATGAAATAGGTGTATCTGGGTCCATAGCAAAATACGGTACAATCCCAACAATAACAACAGCAACCATCATGTACAAGAAACAGCAAATAGACAATGCTGCTCCTATTCCCAGAGGTAGATCTCGTTGTGGGTTCTTCACCTGTCGATCAAAGTAAAAGCAACAATAACAACAAAAGTCAATATATATCTCCTTAACGGAAGTGCACAAAGTCATTGAGTAGGACCTTCCTTACCTCCTCGGCAGTACTCGCTACTGTGTCAAAGCCTATGTATGCAAAGAAAACAGTTGCTGATCCAGCAAGCACTCCATTTACTCCGTATGGAAAATACCTGAAAAGTTTAGCAGTGTTATTCCACTAGCAGCCCCTCTGCAGAATGCTAAATACCAACTGATTTCAGGGCACATACCCGTCAGTAACCTTATAGCCCTCCCATCCAATCTGGAAGCCAATATAACAACCAGCTACGATCACAAATAGCATCACACAAGCATTCATAATCGTCACAATTGCTTGTACAAATGAGCTCTGCAAGTAATTCAAATGGAATAATCATTGATGGTCCTATATTTGGGGAAATGAGCAACCTTATAACCTGAGCAAAGTACCAACCTCTTTTATCCCTAGGCATAATAAAGCAGTGACAGCAAGAACAAGAGCAGCAGCACAGGGATCAACAATAACGTCAAACCATGGAAGTTGATGCCGTGCTAAAATCCATGGCAAGCTATCTGGTCCTCCAAAAAACAAGGCCTGAAAAGATAAATGAAAATTCATAAAATAAGGAATATAGCAGAGCGGTAGTTCAAGCATTGACAAAAATTCCACAGAACAAAGCTCTAAGAAAGAGATGACACTCACTAAATTGGGGGATATGCCACGGGCAACAGCAGATCCGCCAAGAGTATATTCCAGCACTAAAGACCAGCCAATCAGCCAGGCAACACTAGATAAATACCACGTGTGAACCATGTTAGATCATTCTGGCGTTAAGATCTTAAATGTAACACGATAACATAATTCGCCATGGTCTAGAATATCAAACAGCTAATATTTCATCTCTGAAGAATGCAATCTATGCCATTGGGCCAGTAATTTTTACCCTTCGCCAATGCAGATATATGAATAATGATAGGCGCTTCCAGCAGAGGGGCAACGGCTGGCAAGCTCGGCATAACAGAATGCTGAAAGTGCAGCAGCTATTCCAGCTATCAGGAATGAAACTGCCAATGCTGGACCAGCATGCTCCCTGGCAACTGTTCCCACAAGAACATATACTCCAGCTCCAATTGTCGAACCAACCCCTGGTAGATAATGCAAGGGTTCAGAAACAATCTTTAATATATCATAAACAATCCACACAGGCACTCCATGTATTGGGGAAAAAAGACTTATTAAATCTAGAATCTCAATCATCGGCCTCCATTTGATACTCTGCCGGATTATGAATTTATCATAATGCCATTTTTCTATCGAAGATTTGCCTATTTATCGTTCTGTTTAACAAAAACATTCCTACTTCTGTGGCTGTTTTATTTTATTATATTTTTTGCAGCAGATTGTAAAATAAGTTCTGCAACCACAATTGTGCTTAAGCAAGGAGACAGCATACAAGTACGCAACATGAGTGGAACTATGATTGAAGCTAATGAGCATACTGCACAAAATCATGAAAATACCAAGGTTTACGGTATGATGATAATCACCTTCTAGTGGCCAACCAACAAGGGCCTACCTTTGTTTCTGAATCTTTATTGATTTCAGCACTAGTTAACAGGTTGAAACAAAACAACTGCCAAAAATAGAACTTGTGCCACACACGAGCAAGTCCACTCATCTGAATGCCTTTCACAACTAATATAAGCCTCCAGTTTTTTCTCCCTCTAAAAATACTACTATAAGCATAATGTAAAAATTAATTTGTTTTATTTACGGTATTTGTTTACGCAGAGAAAAAACAGAGTACCATGGCAAAATTGTTCCCTTGTATTTTGTTATTTCAGAAGAAAGAATAAGCCACACTTCCTCACTTAAACTCTCATGTTTTCAGAAAAGGTCTGCTCTAAGTAAACAATTGTTAAAAATGCATATAAGCACATTAATCAAAAAACAAAGCAAATCCTCCAAATCAATCTAGCGGCTCCATGGAGATTGATCCAAGGCCCGTGAATCTACTAAACAGAGCAGTTTCCACCAAGAAACCTGCAGTGTCGCCACAGTCCCCAAACCCAAAAAAAGGCCTCACTTTTTTTCCGTTGCAGAAATATACCACGGAAAAGAACAGCGGACAGAAAAGAACAGAAAAAGCGGACGGGACGGGAGGGGAGGGGAGAGGAGGACGTCGCCGTACCGATCGCGACCAGCTCGAGGATGTTGAGCTCCTTGGCGAGCTGCTGCCCCTCGGCGCGGGCCCTGTCGGAGTCGACCGGCTTCCGCCGCATCAGGCTCCGGAACCCGCCGCCGCCGCCGCCGCCGCCAATCTGCAATGCCATCGGGAGGGATTTGCCGGCGCCGAGAGCCAACCAATCTCGATCATAGGGCGGATAAGGGCATCGGGTTGTGGCGGTTTACGCGGGGATGGGCGGCGAGGGGGGCGAGAAAGCGACGGAAGTGGAGACGGAGGCGGCCTCGCTCTCTCTCTCTCCCGTGTTGTTTTCTCTCTCTGACAGGAGGAATATGCAGAGTCAAAGAAGGATTGAGATTCTGTTGCCGCCCTCCAGATTCTATTTTTATGGAATACAATTCGGGATTGCTAAATTTCGGTCGCACTCGATCCCGTATCCGTGAGATCTTACGTGGGGATCTATGCAAAATTTTGTTTTTTTTTGTTCTTTTTCATATGTTGTTGTTGACTGAGATTTGGTTAAGTCTCGAGTGAGATCCAGCCACGCCCCAATTCAATTACAAGATTACAATAGTACATTAGTCCACGAAACGTGTCAGAATCGGCAAAACCACGAGCGTGGATGACCGACACGTAAACGCAACCTTGGGGTTCGTCAATCGCGAAAATCACTCTGGGACCCCCAAAAAATGAGTAATAGTTCAAGAAACGGATCAGAATCGGCAAAAACTGCGATTGTTGATCACCGATAGTTAGGCGCACCTTGAGGGTTCAACAATTATGGAAATCGCTTCAGGATCAAAAACAATGAGTAATAGTCCACGAAACAGGTCAGAATTGGCCAAAACTGTGACTATTGACGAAGGACACGTAAACGCACCCGGGAATCGTCAATCGTGAAAATCGCTATGGACCCCAAAACGGTAAGTAATAGTGCATGAAACAGACCAAAATTGGCCATAATTATGAGTGTTGATGACCGACACGTAAACGCACCCGGGGTTCGTCAATCGTAGAAATCAATTTGGGAATCCAAACCGAGTAATAGTCCAAGAACGGGCGAGAATCGGCTCAAATTACGAGTCTTGACGACCACCACGTAAGCACACCTTGGGGTTCCACAACCATGGAAATCGTTTTGTGACCATCAAACGGTGAGTAATAGTCCACAAAACGGACCAGAATCAGCCAAAATTATGAGTGTTGATGACCGACACATAAACGCACCCCAGGGTTCGTCAATCGTGAAAATCACTCCGGGACCCCAAAACAGTGAGTAATAGTCCAAAAAACTAGCGTATCGGCCAAACTGTGAGTGTTGATAACCGGCACGTAAGCGCCTTGGGATTTGACAACCATGAAAATCGATTTGGGACCCCAAAATGGTGAGTAATAGTCCACGAAACGGGCCAGAATCGGCCAAAACCGTGAGTGTTGATGACCGACACGTCAACGCACCCCGGGGTTCGTTAATCGTGGAAATCACTTTGGGATCCCAAAACAGTGAGTAATAGTCCATAAAACAGGCTAGAATCGGCCAAAACTGTGAATGTTGATGACCGCCAGTAAACGCACCCCGAGGTTCGTTAATCGTGAAAATCACTCCTAGACCCTAAAACAGTGAGTAATAGTCCAGGAAACGGGTCAGAATCGGCCAAACTGTGAGTGTTGATGACCGACACGTAAGCGCACCTTAGTTTTTAACAACTATGGAAATTGCTTCGGCACCCCAAAACGATGAATAATAGTCCACGAAATGGGTCAGAATTGGACAAAACAGTGAGTGTTGACGACGAACACGTAAACGCACCCCGGGGATCGCCAATCGTGAAAATCGCTCTGGGACCCCAAAATCATAACTAAGAGTGCATGAAACGGACCAGAATCGGGCAAAATTGTAAGTGTTGATAATCGGTACGTGAACGATTAAGTAGCTGTATGGGCCTATGGGGTAGTTCTAAGCAGTATAATTTCTTTGTTTCTCAACGTAAACTAAGCTTAGCCAAATACTGGAATAAGATATCGACTACCTTGTAACATGGATGATTTGTGTAACCTTGTGACTTGGCCACCAATATGTACCTTAGAAATGTCATAATAATTAATCTATTGTTCTTTTGATGAAGCTGGAGGAGCAGATCGCAGCCTATGGTTCTAAGTAGTAGCTATGGAAGAAAAAAGAGCATAGCTCCGTGTGATCCCTCCTATGCTGAGGTGTATGTATCTCTCCAGATGTGGGCAATGTTCATTATGTGTCCGGCTTTGGAGAGCGATTATGAAATAACATGAGGAATCTCGTGCAGTAACTCCAGTCTCCCAGGTCTTCCAACAAAACATTTTGTCATGTGTCAATGTCTCTGTCAACTCTATACCCAGTTGTGTCTGCTGGGCTGCCGCCCCATACAATATTTAAACTTTCTACCTGGTTGGTTTTTTACTGGTGAATTGTTTTTGTTGTATTTTGTTGGCTCTCCGGTCTCTTTACCATCTTTTCGAATGCCGACGTGTCTCCTTGAGCAAGGGGAAATGTTTGTGTCGTTTCTCCTTTGGAAGCGTCATTCTTGAAGGTATGCATTGACTCGAGGGACCAGTGGAATGTTTCCGAGGTGGTGTGCGTTCCATGTGACACATCACCGGCGTTGAGTCTCAACGGCGTGGCGCAACAGGATCTCGACGAAAGTTGCTTTAGGTTGGATGCGCGTTGGGAGGTGGCGCTGTCTTGCGTCGTGGCATCGTTGATGTCAGGGCTGGTAATGTGAATGCTTTTTAAAAATACATATTTTTTGAAGTGTGAACACCTTTAAATAAATACACGAACATTTTATTCAAAAGTCTTTAAAAATGTTCTAAAAGTTACATAATTTTTTTAAATACAGTAACATTTCTATTAAATACGCGAACAAATTTTAAGTTGCTTGCATATTTAATAAAAATACCTGAACGTGTTTCTTAATGACATGAAAGACAAATGTAATTACTAGGCCGCTGCGCCGTTTTTGTCCAAAAAGACCTGTTCAACGGAATTGGCAGAAAAGACCACCTTTGAATGAAATCTATAATACCTAAATAGTTCATCCCCACTATCTCTTTTCTCTTGACATGTAAGCTATCCACATCACTAATCAACATGCAGCCATCCACCTTACTCCACCTCAGCAATTAGCCACATCATTAGTTCCAATTACCCTTCTTATTCCTGTGATTTTTTTAGGGATCTTATTCCTGTGATTTAATTCCCCTTTCGTTCGCTTCCTCTTCCGTCTTAGAAAACTGCCGAACTGATGGTCCACAAAAACTCACCACCAGGCATCCTTCGATCCCTCGACGTCTCTGCTCCCTCGATCCCTCTGTGTCGATCTCCTCGCCTCCTCTACGGCTGGGCTCTTGGGCACCACGCCTTCGTCGCCACCCCGTCTCCCCATCTCTCAATCAACTTATTGCCATCGCCCGTCTGAAAGGTGGGAGATCCCCGATCTAAAGTTGGGAAACCAGATTTGAAGATTTTGTTGTCTTCATGGGTTCAAGTTTAGTAGGTGAGCCTTGCATCCTATTATCCGTTCTGTGTGATTGGTGTCCATGTTGATTTGTTTGGTAATATCACCCAACACCACTGCTCACCACACCTCGACTCACCACGGTAACTGCCAACATTGATGATTCCAGTGGAGGAAGCTGTCCACACACGAGTTGCTCTACAAGGCGAGGCCAGTGGAGGATAGGCAGCGACACACGATCATTGCGTACAGGCAGGTTTTTTTTTCTCGACTAGCCTGGACTCGAGCTGCCACTGCCACCGTCACGTCTAGGTTATGACTCCTGAGTCCTGACCATGATCTTATTATTGATTTTAGAAAATACAAATGGTGTCTTCTATTACTGTTCATCCTCTTTTGACGTTCTAAAACGTATGCAACACTTTGGCTAATTCGAGTGGTGTCCAAGGGAATTTATTAATGTACACATATTCATTTGGTCCATGTCTCAAGTTAACAAGAAGCCATGCTCAACTAGCACCACCTGTAAGTACCGAGTCAATCTCTTTCAATCTATTTATGTTAAAGACTTCATGTATACATAGGACATCATAAATTATGTTTTCTTTCCTGGAAGGGGTAGAAATATCCCTGTCTTAATTCATGCTTATGATGTACAAATTATACACAATGAGTGCTAGCCGGTAAACATTTTTTTGTGGGTAAGTCAGTAAACAAATTAACTCGAGCTATTTCAAAGTGATCCATTACTTACCGGGTGGCAAGCCCGGTTAGCAATCTCAAACTTTGAATATAAAAAAAAGTGATCCATTACTTGCTGCAGTCTAATTCTAAACTTTTTTTTAATTTTCATTGTCCCAACTATAATATTTTTTATCCTGAGATGTTTTTAGACATATGGGAGTGTCCCTAATACCTTGGTTATTGCAACTTGTGAAATTGTCAAGCCACGGGTTGCAGCTACAGGGCACATATAACAGGCTCGAGGGAGCGCGCCACCAAGGGGTTCGTCAATCGTGGAAATCACTCCGGGACCCCAAAACTGAGTAATATTCCAAGAAACGGGCCAGAATCGGCCCAAATTGTGATTGTTGATGACGGACACGTAATCGCATCTTGGGTTTGACAACCATGGAAATCACTTCGGGACCTCAAAACGGTGAGTAATAGTCCACAAAACGGGACAGAATCGACAAAAACCGCGAGTGTTGATGACCGACATGTAAACGCACCCCGGGGTTCCTCAATCGTAGAAATCACTCCGGGACCCCAAAACAGTGAGTAATAGTTCAAGAAACGGGCCACAATCGGCCAAAACTGCGACTGTTGATGGCCGACACGTAAGCACACCTTGGGTTCAACAACTATGGTAATCGCTTCGGGACCCCAAAACGGTAAGTAATAGTCCATGAAACGGGTCAGAATTTGTCAAAACTGTGAGTGTTGACCTAAGGTGCTACTAAATGGAAGGATCTTATCAACGTCCATGAATGTGAAATCGACAGACACGTAAATGCACCCCGGGGATCATCAATCATGGAAATCGCTATGGGACCCTAAAACGGTGAGTAATAGTGCACAAAACGGACAAGAATCGGCCAAAATTGTGAGTATTGATGACTGATACGTAACGCACCACGGGGTTCATCAATCGTGGAAATCATTCCAGGACCCCAAAACTGAGTAATAGTCCAAGAATCGGGCCAGATCGGCCCAAACTGCGAGTCTTGACGACCAACACGTAAGCACGCCTTGGGGTTCGACAACCATGGATATCGCTTTGGGACCACAAAACGGTGAGTAATAGTCCATTAAACGGGCCAGAATCGGCCAAAAGTGTGAGTGTTGATGACCGACACGTAAACACACCCCTCGGTTTGTTAATCGTGGAAATCACTCTCGGACCCCAAAACAGTGAGTAATAGTCCATGAAACGGGCCAGAATCGGCCAAAACTGTGAGTGTTGATGACCGACGCATAAATGCACCCCGGGGTTTGTTAATTGTGCAAATCACGTCGGGACCCCAAAACGATGAGTAATAGTCCACGAAACAGGCCAGAATCGGCCAAAATTGTGGGTGTTGATGACCGACACGTAAACGCATCCCAGGGTTTGTTAATCGTGGAAATCACTCCGGGAACCCAAAACAGTGAGTAATAGTGCACGACATGAGCCAGAATCGACCGAAACTGTGAGTGTTCATGACCGACACGTAAGAGTACCTTGGGTTTAACAACTATGGAAATCGCTTCGGGACCCCAAAATGGTGAGTAATAGTCCACGAAACGGGTCAGATTTGGCCAAAACTGTGAGTGTTGACGACGGACACGTAAACGCACCCCAGAGATCGTCAATCGTGTAAATCGCTCTAGGACCCCAAAATGTTGAGTAATGGTCCAAGAAATGGGCCAGAATCGGCCCAAACTACGAGTCTTGACGACCAACACGTAAGCACACCTTGGGGTTCGACAACCATGGATATCGCTTTGGGACCACAAAACGGTGAGTAATAGTCCATGAAATGGGCCAGAATCGGCCAAAACTGCGACTGTTGACGGCCGACACGTAAACGCACCCCGGGGTTCGTCAATCGTGGAAATCACTCCGAGACCCCAAAACAGTGAGTAATAGTCCAAAAAACGGGCCAGAACCGCCCTAAACTGTGAGTGGTGATGACCAACACGTAAGCACACCTCTAGGTTTGTCAACCATCGAAATTGATTTGGGACCCCAAAACGATGAGTAATAGTCCACGAAACGGGCCAGAAATGGCCAAAACCATGAGTGTTGATGACCGACTCGTAAACGCACCTCGGGGTTCGTTAATCGTGTAAATCACTCCGGGACCCCAAAACAGTGAGTAATAGTCCCATCAAACGGGCCAGAATCGGCCAAAAACTAGGAGTGTTGAGGACTGAAACGTAAATGCACCCAGGGAGTTCGTTAATCATGGCAATCCTTCCGGGACCCTAAACAGTGAGTAATAGTCCGGGAAACGGGCCAGAATCGGCCAAAACTGTGAGTGTTGATGACCGACACGTAAGCGCATCTTGGGTTTCAACAACTATGGAAACCGCTTCGGGACCACAAAACGGTGAGTAATCGTCCACGAAACGGGTCAGAATTGGCCAAAACTGTGAGTGTTGATGACGGACACGTAAACGCACCCCGGTGATCGTCAATCGTGGAAATCGCTCTGGGGCCCCGAAACGGTGAGTAATAATCCATGAAACGGGACATAATCGGCCAAAATTGCAATTGTTGATGACAGACACGTAAACGCACCCCGTGGTTCGTCAATCGTGGAAATCACTCTGGGACCGCAAATTAGTGAGTAATAGTCCAAGAAACGGGCCAAAATCGCCAAAAGATGGGCTGACGATTGATGGCGACACCGCGTGAAAGGCGCACCTTGGGGTTCATCAACTATGGAAATTGCTTCGGGACCCCAAAACGCTGAGTAATAGTCCACGAAACGGGTCAGAATTGGCCAAAACTGTGAGTGTTGACGATGGACACATAAACGCACCCCGGGATCATCAATCATGGAAATACCTATGGGACCCCAAAATGGTAAGTAATAGTGCACGAAACGGACCAGAATCGGCCAAAATTGTGAGTGTTGATGACCGACACGTAAACACACCCGGGGTTCATTAATCATGGAAATCACTTCGGGACCTCCAAACTGCGAGTCTTGACGACCAACACGTAAACACACCTTGGGGTTCGACAACCATGGATATCGCTTTGGAACCATAAAACGGTGAGTAATAGTCCATGGAACGGGCCAGAATCGGCCAAAACCGTGAGTGTTGATGACCACCAGGTAAACGCACCCCGGGGTTCGTTAATTGTGGAAATCACTCTGCGACCCCAAAACAGTGAGTAATAGTCCCACGAAACGGGCCAGAATCGGCCAAAGCTATGAGTGTTGATGACTGACATGTAAACGCACCCCGGGGTTCGGTAATCATGGAAATCCTTCCGGGACCCCAAATCAGTGAGTAATAGTCCGAGAAACGGGCCAGAATCGGCCAAAATTATGAGTGTTGATGACCGACACGTAAGGGCACCTTGGGTTTCAACAACTATGGAAACCGCTTTGGACCACAAAACGGTGAGTAATAGTCCACGTAACCGGTCAGATTTGGCCGAAACTGTGAGTGTTGATCACGGACACGTAAACGCACCTTGGGGATCATCAATCCTGGAAATCGCTCTGGGACCCCAAAACAGTGAGTAATAGTGCACAAAACGTACTAGAATCGGCCAAAAGTGTGAGTGTTGATGACTGACACGTAAACGCACCCCGGGGTTCGTCAATCGTGGAAATCACTCTGGGACCCCAAATCAGTGAGTAATAGTCCAAGAAACGGGCCAGAATCGGCCAAAACTGTGACTATCGATGGCCGACACGTAAGCGCACATTGGGGTTCAACAACTATGGAAATCGCTTCGGGACCCCAAAACGGCGAGTAATAGTCCACGAAACGGGTCAGAATTGGCCAAAACTGTTAGTGTTGACGACGGACACATAAACGCAGCCCGGGATCATCAATCATGGAAATCGCTATGGGACCCCAAAAGGGTGAGTAATAGTGCATGAAATGTACCAGAATCGGCCAAAATTGTGAGTGTTGATTACCGACACGTAAACACCTCCGGGGTTCGTCAATTGTGGAAATCACTTCAGGACCCCCAAACTGCGAGTCTTGACGACCAACACGTAAGCACACCTTGGGGTTCGACAACCGTGGATATTGCTTTGTGATGTCTACTACGCAACCTTCTTGTAGACGTTGTTGGGCCTTGTTGGGGATATAACTATTAGTATAACCCGCCCAGGAGGGGCCTGGTTATACCTATGGCGATTCATCATATGAAGCCCACAAAGCTATTTTAAGATGGCGGTTTAGTTAAGGGCACAAGGCCCGAGAGGGTAAACCGCCATATGTATAACTTGTATTATAAGGCATGAATAGATAGTCACCGAGCCGGACACTGATTATGAGCCGGCCGGGTCTCCGTGAGCCACCGGGCGTCAACCTGTGTGTATAAAGGGACGACCCGGCGGCGGTTAAGGACAAGAAACAACCAATCGAACGCTAGGGCAAGCAGATTCGCTCCCTGGTAATCGAGACATAAGCAATACCACCTCAAACTGGATTAGGCCTTTACCTTCACCGCAAGGGGCCGAAACAGTATAAACTCCCGTGTCCTTTGTCGCGTTTAACCCATTTAAGCTACCTAGTTGCGATGGCTCCACGACTAAGTCCTTTTGCTAGGACATCTGCCGTGACCTTTCCACGATAATTGGCGCCCACCGTGGGGCAAGAGCATGGTGGTTTCGAGTTCTTGAAAGGCAACTTCGAAGGGCTCAAAGGATACGCTATAGGCCGGATGACCAAGAGTTGTCGTGGCAAGCTCTACATAGACGACGCAGGCTGGGGCCCCGAGGCCGGCTCAATTGAGTATGGGTATAGGGTCCCCTTTGATGGAATCCATGTTTTCATCGGCAAGATTGGCGAGCCGGGCCCTGAGCCGGACATCTGCACCGACATCATCGAGACGGCTCAGCGTGCGAGAGCCGCCCGAGCTCAGCCAGCCGTGAAGCGTTCCTTCGTGGGATGCATCCATGGAGCGGAATTTGATGAAGGATCTATGCTGGCGGTGAGACGACCATCTACTCTGATGGTGAGTCGTCCACGGGCGAGACTACTTCGTTGTATCTGCTGCAAGACGGCGAGATTGGGAGCTATTCCGATGGCAACAGTATTCCGGACCCCTGTGAGCCTCCAAACCGAGTTTGGATCTTCATGGCTAGGATGCAGCCTGGGCAAAATTCTTCAACCGCCACGCCGATGATTTCCGGATCAGCAACGGTGACAGCAGCCGGGGCAGGATGCCCTGCGTGCCCGCCGGCTCAAGTTTTGATGGCTTTAATGAATAAATTGACGGCTCTGTAAACCGTCGTGGTCAACCCGGAGAATCAAGCGCTGACATGATGCGGAGGTGGCAAAATTACGTGATGAAGTAGCACTGGCCAAGGAAGACCTGGCGGCAGAGGACATCAGGATAGCCGTGGAACGGGCTGCTTTAGATGCTCAGGCCCAACGGATTCAGTCATAAGCTTTCCGGCTTACAATGGATCAAAACGCTCAAATGAAGTCATGAGGAGGAGGCACCAGATGCGTTTACCTCCGGTTTATGAGGCAAGAAACCTCTTTTGCACGCATGGAGCAGGGACCAGTAACCCGCCGGAGACAAACCGGGCTGCGGCACCCGGAGTTGGGACACAGGTTCAACCACGCGTGACGGAATGTCTGCGTACCGCTCCGCCTCAGCATGTACCAATGCCACCGGGTCATTATTCCAATCCTTTGGAGAACATGATTGCGGCGGCAGCGCGATTGGCGGCTCTTCCGGTGGATGGCGACTCTCCAACGGCGGTCGAAACACGAAGGGTCAGAGAACTTCTTCGGACAGCAGTGGCACAACAAGAAGCATATTCTTACAGTCAAGATAGGATCCACTCGACCCCTCGCCCAAGCCGGAGCTATAGCAGGCACATGGACTCTCCGGCCGTTTCAAGCAATGCCCAGCGCTGTAACCAGCCGCGTGGGCATGACCCGGCGCGTGATGGAGCGAATAACTTGGTCGATCAGGACAGAGTGCGTCGAGAGGCCGAGCAGGCGGCTCACCATCCCCTTCTGGTTTACCCAGCGACTTCAGTAGAGGCAGGTGTGACCTCTAGATCTACGAGTGTGCCCTGTTTGGTGCCGGCTCCACGTAATGAACGTTTGCCCAAGGATTTCAAAGGACCTCGCAAGGTGCCTAATTACACCGCCGACTTACCCCCTGAGGCGTGGATCGAAAGTTATGAGATGGCTATGGAACTATTGGAGGTTAGTGACACTACGTGTGCTAAGTACTTCACCATGACGCTGGATGGAACAGCCCGTACTTGGTTAAAAGGGTTGCCGGCTAATTCCATCGGGTCATGGGCTGAGTTGAAGGCCCGGTTTATTCAGAACTTTAAGAACACATGCAAGCAGCCCATGTCGATTGTGGATTTGGCTACTTGCGCCCAAGAGGAGGGTGAATCAACGACCCATTGGGTGCGCCGGGTCAAAGCTATCGTACATTCATCTGATAACATGAATGCCGACTTTGCGGTCTTAATGTTGGAGAAAAATTGCCGTTTTTGCCTCTTAAACAGTAGAGCCGGGCTCAAGCGCGATTGTAATGATGTGGGGAAGCTAATGGAGGCTCTCATCAAATATGCCGACTCTGATAGTACCAAGGACCCCGAGTCTGACTATGAGAAGACAGGGAAGGGAAAGAAGAAAGGTAATGCCAAGGGTCAGCAGCATAACCCGGTGAATCAGGGAGGCAACGGTAAACGCAAGGCGGATGGTAGCTCGGAGTTTGTGGCTAACACCAACGCATAGGGCAATAATCAGCGTTGTAAGGGGAGACCACTCCTCGGAACAGTGGACCAGGTCCTACTCTTGAACAGTTGCTTAATGAGCCCTGTCCAAGGCATGGCACACAGTAGAAGCCAGCCACTCACCTTTGGAAGGATTGTTCTATTATCAGGGCTTTCAAAAATTCTGACTCGTTTCACAACAATCATGGGCCAGGCGGCGGCGGTTCTTATGGCCCGGGTCATGGAGGTGGCGGTTCTAATTCCGGCTTCCAGGGACACCAAGGTAATCAGGGTGGTTATAATCAAGGTAACCAGGGCGGTTATAATCAGCAATCTGGCCTGGGAGGTTAGCAGCAGCAACAATCCGGTTTTCAAAGTAATCCCAAGCAGTTGAATAGTGGGCAATATCACGTCTTCACCACAAGTTAATGCAAGCGGGACCAGAAGCTCCATAAGAGGGCTATGAATGCCGTTGAGCCGGAAGTTCCCCATTACTTGCGATGGTCGGGGTAGCCTATAATGTGGAGTCGAGCGGATCACCCGCCGCGGGTTGATAATTCGAGTCACTTAGCCTTGGTGGTGGCGCCTCAAGTTGGTGGATACAAATTCACCAGAGTACTCATGGATGGAGGTAGTAGCATCAACATCCTTTATTATGAGACTTTCCGTCGCATGGGGTTAACTGATAAAAATCTTAAGACATCCAACACTGTTTTCCATGGAGTGGTGCTTGGTAAGTCAGCGTACCCAGTGGGCAAGATTGAGCTGGAGGTGGCCTTTGGAGATGAGCATGATTCCAGGGCTGAGAAGTTAACCTTTGAAGTGGTCAAAATCAGGAGCCCATACCACGCTCTGTTTGGACGACCGGCTTATGCCAAGTTCATGGCACGGCCGTGTTATGTTTATCTACAGCTCAAGATGCCGGGTTATAAAGGGACCATCACAGTGCATGGGAATCGGAAGATAGCCCTGGAATGTGAAGAAGGTGATGCTGCTTACGCTGAGTCCGTCTGTGCAACTGAGTAATTGAAGTTTTACAAGGATAATGTTGACCCGGCGGATATGACATCTTTGAAAAAGCCAACTACAGAGCATGATCTGGTGCTGAAGTTTAAATCGGCTGATGACACCAAGCTGGTTGATTTTGTTCTTGGCGACTCATCCAAGTAGTTCGAGATCGGTGTTAACTCATCCAAGTGCAGAGATTTGTAGGAGAGTAGCAAATTTCCCTCAAGTGGATGACCTAAGGTTTATCAATCCGTGGGAGGCGTAGGATGAAGATGGTCTCTCTCAACTAACCCTGCAACCAAATAACAAAGAGTCTCTTGTGTCCCCAACACACCCAATACAATGGTAAATTGTATAGGTGCACTAGTTCGGTGAAGAGATGGTGATACAAGTGCAATATGGATGATAGATAAAGGTTTTTGTAATTTGAAAATATAAAAACAGAAAGTTAGCAAGCGATAAAAGTGAGCAAAAACGGTATTGCAATGCGTCGAAACAAGGCCTAGGATTCATACTTTCACTAGTGCAAGTTCTCTCAACAAGGATAAAATAATTAGATCATATAACAATCCCTCAACATGCAACAAAGGGTCACTTCAAAGTCACTAATAGCGGAGAACAAATGAAGAGATTATTGTAGGGTATGAAACCACCTCAAAGTTATTCTTTCGGATCAATCCATTGGGCTATTCCTATAAGTGTTACAAACAGCCCTAGAGTTCGTAGTAAAATAACACCTTAACTAAGTAATAGTCCAAGGAGCGGGCCAAAATCGGCCCAAACTGTGACACACGTAAGCGCACCTTGGGGTTCGATAACCATGGAGATCGATCTGGTACACCAAAACAGTGAGTAATAGTCCATGAAACGGGCCTGAATCGGCCAAAACCGTGAGTGTTCAGGACCGACACATAAATGCACCACGGGGTTCATTAATCGTGGAAATCACTCCGGGACCCCAAAACAGTGAGTAATAGTCCACGAAACGGGCCAGAATCGGCCAAAACTGTGAATGTTGATGACCGACGCGTAAACGCACCCCAGGGTTCGTCAATCGTGGAAATCACTCCAGGACCCCAAAACAGTGTGTAATAGTCCAGGAAACGGGCCAGAATCGGCCAAAACTGCGATAGTTGATGGCAGACACGTAAGCGCACCGTGGGGTTTGACAACCATGGAAATCTCTTTGGGACCACAAAACGGGCCAGAATAGTCCACGAAACGGGCCAGAATCGACAGAAACCGCGAGTATTGATGACCGACGCGTAAACGCACCCCGAGGTTCGTCAATCGTGGAAATCACCACGGGACCCCAAAACAGTGAGTAATAGTCCAAGAAACGGGCCAGAATTGGCCCAAACTGTGAGTGTTGATGATCGACACGTAAGCCCATCTTGGGGTTCCACAACCATGGAAATCGATTTGGGACCCCAAAATGGTGAGTAATAGTCCATGAAACGAGCCAGAATCGGCCAAAACCGTGAGTGTTGATGACCGACACCTAAAGGCACCCCCGGGTTCGTTAATCGTGGAAATCTCTCTCGGACCCCAAAATAGTGAGTAATAGTTGGGCCAGAATCGGCCAAAACTGTGAGTGTTGATGACCGACACGTAAACACACCCCGGGGTTCGTTAATCGTGGAAATCACTACGGGACCCCAAAACAGTGAGTAATAGTCTAGGAAACGGGCCAGAATCGGCCATAACTGTGAGTGTTGATGACCGATATGTAAGCGCACCTTGGGGTTCCACAACCATGGAAATCGATTTGGGACCCCAAAACGGTGAGTGATAGTCCATGAAATGGGCCAGAATCGGCCAAACCCGTGAGTGGTGATGACCGACACGTAAACGCACCCCAGGGTTCGTTAATCGTGGAAATCCTTCTAGGACCCCAAAACAATGATGTAGATAACTGACACGTAAACACAACCCGGGGTTCGTTAATCGTGGAAATGACTCCGGGACCCTAGAACAGTGAGTAATAGTCCAAGAAACGGGCCAGAATCGGCCCAAACTGTGAGTGTTCATGACCGACACATAAACGCACCCCGGGGTTCGTTAATCGTGGAAACAACTCGGGGACCCCAAAACAGTGAGTAATAATCTAGGAAACGGGCCAGAATCGGCCAAAACTGTGAGTGTCGCTTCGAGACCCCAAAACGGTGAGTAATAATAGTCCACGAAACGGGTAAGAATTGGCCAAAACTGTGAGTGTTAACGACGGACACGTAAACGCACCCCGGGGATCGTCAATAGTGGAAATCGCTCTGGGACCCCAAAACGGTGAGTAATATTACCTGCAAGCGGACCAGGAATTGGCCAAAATTGTGATTGTTGATGACCAGCAGCGTAAACGCACCCAGGTGGTTAATCAATCGTGGAAATCACTCCGGGACCCCACAACCGAGTAATAGTCCAAGAAACGGGCTAGAATCAGCCCGAACTGCGATTGTTGATGACGGACACGTAAGCGCACCTTGAGATTTGACAACCATGGAAATCGCTCCAGGACCCCAAAACGGTGAGCAATAGTCCTCGAAACGGGCCAGAATCGGTAAAACCGCGAGTGTTGATGACCGACACGTAAACGCACCCTAGGTTCTTCAATCGTGGAAATCACTCCGGGACACCAAAACAGTGAGTAATAGTCCAAGAAACGGGCCAAAATCGGCCAAAATAGTGATTGTTGATGGCCGACACGTAGGCGCACCTTGGGGTTCAACAACTATGGAAATCGCTTCAGGACACCAAAACGGTGAGTAATAGTCCACAAAATGGGTCAGAATTGGCCAAAACTGTGAATGTTGATGACGGACACGTAAACGCACACCGGGGATCGTCAATCGTGGAAATTGCTGTGGGACCCCAAAACGGTGAGTAATAGTGAACGAAACGGACCAGAATCGGCCAAAACTGTGATTGTTGATGACGGACACGTAAGCGCACCTTCGGGTTTGACAACCATGGAAATCACTTTGAGACCCCAAAACGGTGAGTAATAGTCCATGAAACGGGCCAGAATCGACAAAACCGTGAGTGTTGATGGCCGACACGTAAACGCACCCAGGGGTTCGTTAATTGTGGAAATCATTCTGGGACCACAAAACAGTGAGTAATAGTCCAGGAAACGGGCCAGAATCGGCCAAAACTGTGAGTGTCGATGACCCCAAAACGGTGAGTAATAGTCCACGAAACGAGCAAGAATTGGCCAAAACTGTGAGTGTTGACGACGGACACGTAAACGCACCCCGGGGATCGTCAATGGTGGAAATCGCTTTGGGACCCCAAAACGATGAGTAATAGTGCACGAAACGGACCAGAATCAGCCAAAATTATGATTGTTGATAACCGACACGTAAACGCACCCCGGGGATCATCAATCGCGGAAATCACTCCGGGACCCCAAAACCGAGTAATAGTCCACGGGCTAGAATCGGCCCAAACTGCGAGTCTCGACGACCAACACGTATGCACACCTTGGGGTTTGACAACCATAGAAATCGCTTTGGGACCATTAAACGGTGAGTAATAATCAAGGAAACAGGCCAGAATCGGCCAAAGCTGTGAGTGTTGATGACCGACACGTAAACGCACCCCAGGGTTCGTCAATCATGGAAATCACTCCGGGACCACAAAACAATGAGTAATAGTCGAAGAAACGGGCCAGAATCGGCCCAAATTGTGAGTGTTGATGACCGACACGTAAGCGCACCTTGGGGTTCCACAACCATGGAAATCGATTTGGAACCCCAAAACGGTGAGCAATAGTCCACGAGACGGGCCAAAATCAGCCAAAACCTTGAGTGGTGAGGACCGACACGTAAACTGATACGTCTCCAACGTATCTATAATTTTTGATTGCTCCATGCTACTTTATCTACTGTTTTGGACTATATTGGGCTTTATTTTCCACTTTTATATTATTTTTGGGACTAACCTATTATTAACGGAGGCCCGGCCCGAATTGCATTTTTTGCCTTTTTCAAGATTTCAAGAAAGAATATCAAGCGGAGTCCAAACAGAAAAATCCTTTTTGGAGCGTGATTTTCTTCCCGAATAAGACCGCGAAGACTTGGACCTCACGCCAAGGAACGCCGGAGGCGGATCACGAGGGTAGAGCGTAACCCCATGGGGCCGCGCCCCCTACCTCGTGGGCCCCTCGAGCTCCACCGACGTACTCCTTCCTCCTATATATACCTCACGTATCCCGATCGATCGAACAAGAGCCAAAAACCTAATTCCACCGCTAACTACGTATCCATGAGATCCCATCTTGGGGCCTATTCGAGCTCACGGAGAGGGCCATCATCGAGAGGGAGGCTTCTACATCATCTTTGCCTCTGCTATGAAGTGTGTGTTTTTTAATTCAGACCTTCGGGTGTATATTTATTAGCTTGATGGCTTCTTCTCTCTTTTTGGATCTCAATACAATGTTCTCCCCCTCTCTCGTGGAGATCTATTCGATGTAATCTTGTTTTTGCGGTGTGTTTGTTGAGACTGATGAATTGTGGGTTTATGATCCATTATTATCTATGGAAAATATTTGATTCTTCTCTGAATTCTTTTATGTATGATTGAGTTATCTTTGCAAGTCTCTTCGAATTATCTTTTTGGTTTGGCCAACTAGATTGGTAGCTCTTTCCATGGGAGAAGTGGTTAGCTTTGGGTTCAATCTTGCGGTGTCCTTACTCGATGTGAGGAGAAAGAGTTGCAAGGCACGTATTGTATTGTTGCCATCGAGGATAACAAGATGGGGTTTTATCATATTGCATGAATTTATCCCTCTACATCATGTCATCTTGCTTACGGCGTTACTCTGTTTTTACTTAATACTCTAGATGCATGCTGGATAGCGGTCGATGAGTGGAGTAATAGTAGTAGATTCAGAATCGTTTCGATCTACTTGTTTTGGACGTGATGCCTATATACATGATCATTGTCTAGATATACTCATAACTATGCTCAATTCTGTCAATTGCTCAACAGTAATTTGTTCACCCACCGTAGAATACTTATTCTCTTGAGAGAAGCCACTAGTGAAACCTATGGCCCCATTTGGTCTATTCTCGTCATATCAATCTATATCACTTTATTTACTTGCTTTGTTTTACTTTGCCTTTTACTTTTTACTTTGCATCTATCTGTATCAAAAATACCAAAAATATTATTTATTATCTCTATCAGATCTCACTCTCGTAAGTGACCGTGAAGGGATTGACAACCCCTAAGCGTTGGTTGCGAGTTGCTATCATTTTATTTAGGTACGAGGGACTTGTGCGTGGTCTCCTACTGGACTGATACCTTGGTTCTCAAAAACCGAGGGAAATACTTACGCTACTTTTATCGCATCATCCCTTCCTCTTGAGGAAAAACCAACGCAGTGCTCAAGAGGTAGCAAGAAGGATTTTACAGGCGCCGTTGCCGGGGAGGCTCACGGAAGCAAGTCAACCATATCAAGTACCCATCGCAATCCCTATTTCTCGCATTACATTATTTGCCATTTGGCTCTCGTTTTCCTCTCCCCCATTCCTTGCCGTTTTATTTGCCCTCTCTTTCCCAATCTCCTCTTCTCTCTTCGTTTGCCGTTTTCCCATTGCCATGGCCGAATCAAAAAGAATAAAAGGTCCTTTCCAGGGTTTCAGCACCTTGGATGACCCCTCTATCCTCTCTAAGCTCAAAATTAATGATGCTATGGAAAGACCCGCTGGGGTCACCAAAGAGAGTTCAAATAATCTTGATGAAGATGACTCTGGAATTTTCCGCTATTTAATTGATGAGTCTTCAAAAGATGCTTGGGATAGGTTATTGAGAATTAGGGCTAGCTACATACCACAATATCAAATTGAGGTTTACTTGAAAGGTTTTTATATTGGACTACCTACTTCTTTCAAACAAGTGCTAGATTCTATTTTTGAAGAGGGTTTTCTTGAAGGAGATGCTATAGACACCTATGAAAGGATGATAACTATATTTGGGCATGCCATGAATGATAAAGTTGAATCTACCACCCTCTTATGCTTTTATCAAAACGAAATTATCAAAGAAATGAAATCTAGTCTGGATGCAAAATTTCGTAATGTGCTTAATCTTACCTCTTCCATTAATGGTCATGTGCTTTCCCAAAATAGAAGAATAAACGCCATAGAAAGAAAATTTGCTCTTTTCTTTCCTACTATCAAAGATGGCAATACCTAGATCTATCTTAGTTTTTATGCCTAGCTAGGGCGTTAAGCGATAGCGCTTTGTTGGGAGGCAACCCAATTTTATTTTGTGTTTTTGTTTTTGCTTCTGTTTATGAATAAATAATCCATCTAGCCTCTCTGTTTAGATGTGGTTTTACCTTTTAATTAGTGTTTGTGTGCCAAGTTGGACCTATTGGATCTTCTTGGATGATAGTTATTTGATCTTGCTGTAATTTCCAGAATCTTTGTGCTCAGTGCCCGAATTGTTAAAAATCACCAGAACGTGATAAAATACTGATTCCAATTGCTGCTGTTCAATAAACAAATTGTCTAGGTCGTCTAATTTTGGTAGAATTTGTTGGGTTCCAGAAGTTTGCGTTAGTAACAGATTGCTACAGACTGTTCTGTTTTGACAGATTCTGTTTTTCGTGTGTTGTTTGCTTATTTTGATGAATCTATGGCTAGTAAATTAGTTTATAAACCATAGAGAAGTTGGAATACAGTAGGTTTAACACCAATATAAATAAAAAATGAGTTCATTACAGTACCTTGAAGTAGTCTTTTGTTTTCTTTCTATAACGGAGCTCACGAGATTTCTATTGAGTTTTGTGTTGTGAAGTTTTCAAGTTTTGGGTGAATTCTTTTTGATGGATTATGGAACCAAGAGTGGCAAAAGCCTAAGCTTGGGGATGCCCATTGCACCCCCAAGATAATCCAAGGACACCAAAAAGTCAAAGCTTGGGGATGCCAGGAAGGCATCCCTCTTTAATCCACTTCCAGTCGGTGAATTTACTTGGAGCTATAATTTTATTCACCAACATGATATGTGTTTTGCTTGGAGCGTCTTGTATTATTTGTGTCTTTGCTTGTTAGTTTACCACAATTATCCTTGCTGTACACACCTTTTGGGAGAGCCATACTTGATTTTGGAATTTGTTAGAATACTCTTAGTGCTTCACTTATATCTTTTGAGCTTGATAATTTTGCTCATAGTGCTTCACTTGTATCTTTTGAGCGTGATAATTTTTGCTCTAGTACTTCACTTAGATATTTTAGAGCACGGTGGTGGATTTGTTTTAAAGAAACTATTTTATCTCTCATGCTTCACTTAGATTATTTTGAGAGACTTTAATAGCATGGTAATTTGCTTAATGTTAATATACTTGGTGTTCAAGATATGTGAAACTTTCTTTTGGAGTGCGTTGAATACTAAGAAAAGTTTGATGCTTGATAATTGTTTTGAGATATGAAGATGGTGATATTAGAGTCATGCTAGTTGAGTAGTTGTGTATTTAAATAATACTTGTGTTGAAGTTTGTGATTCACGTAGCATGCAATATTGTGAACCTTTATGTTATGAACTCGGAGCATGATTTATTTATTGATTGTCTTCCTTATGAGTGGCGACGGGGAATGAGCGATGGTATTTTCCTACCAATCTATCCCCCTAGGAGCATGCGCGTAATACTTTGCTTTGATAACTTCTAGATCTTTGCAATAAGTATATGAGTTCTTTATGACTAATGTTGAGTCCATCGTTTATACGCACTTTTTCCCCATTCTCCCACCATTGCTAGCCTCTCGAATACCGCGCACTTTTCGCCGGTATCATACACCCACCATATATCTTCCTCAAAACAGCCACCATACCTACCTATTATGGCATTTCCATAGCCATTCAAGATATATTGCCATGCAACTTTCCACCGTTCCGCTTTATTATGACACGCCTCCATTATTGTCATGTTGCTAGCATGATCATGTAGTTGACTTATCGTATTTGTGGCAAAGCCACCTTTCAAAATTCTTTCATACATGTCACTCATGTTTCATTGCATATCCGGTATTTACCGCCATGGCATTCATATAGAGTCATATTTTGTTCTAAGAATCGAGTTGTAATTGTTGAGTTGTAAGAAAATAAAAGTGTGATGATCATCATTATTAGAGCATTGTCCCAGTGAGGAAAGGATGATAGAGACTATGATTCCCCACAAGTCGGAATGAGACTACCGGGCCGAAAAAAAGAGGCCATAAAAAGAGAGAGAAAAGGCCAAACAAAAAAAAAAATGAGAGAAAAAGAGAGAAGGGACAATGTTACTATCCTTTTACCACACTTGTGCTTCCAAAATAGCACCAAGATCTTCATGATAGAGAGTCTCTCGTTTTGTCACATTCATACTAGTGGGAATTTTTCATTATAGAACTTGGCTTGTATATTCCAATGATGGGCTTCCTCAAATGCCCTAGGTCTTCGTGAGCAAGCGAGTTGGATGCACACCCACTGAGTTTATTTTGTTGAGCTTTCACATACTTATATAGCTCTAGTGCATCCGTTGCATGGCAATCCCTACTCACTCACATTGATATCTATTGATGGGCATCTCCATAGCCCGTTGATACGCCTAGTTGATGTGAGACTATCTTCTCCCTTTTTGTCTTCTCCACAACCACCATTCTATTCCACATATAGTGCTATATCCATGGCTCACGCTCATGTATTGCGTGAAGATTGAAAAAGTTTTGAAAATGTTAAAGTATGAAACAATTGCTTGGCTTGTCATCGGGGTTGTGCATGATTTAAATATTTTGTGTGGGGAAGATGCAGCATAGCAGACTATATGATTTTGTGGGATAACTTTCTTTTGGCCATGTTATTTTGAGAAGACATAATTGCTTAGTTAGTATGCTTGAAGTATCATTATTTTTATGTCAATATGAACTTTTGTCTTGAATCTTTCGGATCTGAATATTCATACCACAATTAAGAGGATTCACATTGAAATTATGCCAAAGTATCCTCCAGCATCAAAAATTCTTTTTTATCATTTACCTACTCGAGGACGAGCAGGAATTAAGCTTAGGGATGCATGATACGTCCAACGTATCTATAATTTTTGATTGCTTCATGCTACTTTTATCTACTGTTTTGGACTATACTTTGGGCTTTATTTTTCCACTTTTATATTATTTTTGGGACTAACCTATTAACGGAGGAGAGGCCCAGCCGTAATTGCTGTTTTTTGCCCTTTTTCAGTATTTCAAGAACAGAATATCAAACGAGGTCCAAACAGAAAAATCCTTTTTGGAACGTGATTTTCTTCCCGAATAAGACCACGAAGACTTGGACCCTCGCCAAGGAGGCCGGAGGAGGCGGTCACGAGGTGAGGGGCGCGCCACCCACGGGAGGCGCTACCTCATGGGCCCCTCGGAGCTCCACCGACGCACTCCTTCCTCCTATATATACCTACGTATCCCGATCGATCGAACAAGAGCCAAAACCTAATTCCACCGCAACTTTACCTTATCCATGAGATCCCATCTTGGGGCCTGTTCGAGCTCACGGAGAGGGCCGTCATCGGGAGGAGGCTTCTATCATCATAGCCTCTGGATGAAGTGTGAGTAGTTAATTCAGACCTTGGTCCATAGTTATTAGCTAGATGGCTTCTTCTCTCTTTTGGATCTCAATACAATGATCTCCCCTCTCTGGTGGAGATCTATTCGATGTAATCTTCTTTTTTCTTGGTGTGTTTTGTTGAGACCGATGAATTGTGGGTTTATGATCCGTATTATCTATGGAAAATATTTGATTCTTCTCTGAATTCTTTTATGTATGATTGAGTTATCTTTGCAAGTCTCTTCGAATTATCTTTTTGGTTTGGCCAACTGGATTGGTAGTTCTTGCCATGGGAGAAGTGCTTAGCTTGGGGTTGAATCTTGCGGTGTCCTTACTCGATGAGAAAGAGTTGCAAAAGCCGCGTATTGTATTGTTGCCATCGAGGATAACAAGATGGGTTTTCTATCATATTGCATGAATTTATCCCTCTACATCATGTCATCTTGCTTAAAGGCGTTACTCTATTTTTACTTAATACTCTAGATGCATCTTTGGATAGCGGTCGATGAGTGGAGTAATAGTAGTAGATGCGAATCGCTTTCGATCTACTTGTTTTGGACGTGATGCCTATATACATGATCATTGCCTAGATATATTCATAACTATCCTCAATTCTGTCAATTGCTCAACAGTAGTTTGTTCACCCACCGTAGAATACTTATGCTCTTGAGAGAAGCCACTAGTGAAACCTATGGGCCCCGGGTCTATTCTCGTCATATCAATCTATATCACTTTATTTACTTGCTTTGTTTTACTTTGCCTTTCACTTTTTACTTTGCATCTATCTGTACCAAAAATACCAAAAATATTATTTATTATCTCTATCAGATTTCACTCTCGTAAGTGACCGTGAAGGGATTGACAACCCCTAAGCGCCGTTTGCGAGTTGCTATCATTTTGTGTGCAAATGCGAGGGACTTGTGCGTGGTCTCCTACTGGATTGATACCTTGGTTCTCAAAAACTGAGGGAAATACTTACGCTACTTTACTGCATCATCCCTTCCTCTTCGGGGAAAAACCAACGCAGTGCTCAAGAGGTAGCATAAACGCACCCCGGGGTTCCTTAATCGTGGAAATCACTCTAGGACCCCAAAACAGTGAAGTAATAGTCCCGCAAGCAGGCTAGAATCGGCCTAAACTGTGATTGTTGATGACCGACACATAAACGCACCCCGGGGTTCGTTAATCGTGGAAATCACTCCGGGACCCCAAAACAGTGAATAATAGTCCAGGAAACGGGTCAGAATCGGCCAAAACTGTGAGTGTTGATGACCGACACGTAAGCGCTCCTTGGGTTTCAACAACTATGGAAATCGCTTCGGGACCCAAAACATCGAGTAATAGTCCACGAAACGGGTCAGAATTGGCCAAAACTGTGAGTGTTGACGACGGACACGTAAACGAACCCCGGGGATCATCAATCGGGGAAATCGCCCTGGGACCCCAAAACGGTGAGTTATAGTGCACGAAACGGACAAGAATCGGCCAAAATTGTGACAGTTGATGACCGATTTAAATGCGCACCCTGAGGTTAAATCAATCGTGGAAATCACTCCGGGACCCCAAAACCGAGTAATAGTCAAGAAGCGGGCGAGAATCGGCTAAGCTGCGTTGTTGATAGCGGACACGTGAAGGCACCCTTGGGGTTTTCATAACCATGGAAATCGCCGGGACCCCAAAGCGGTGAGTAATAGTCTTCGAAACGGGCCAGAATCGACAAAAACCGCGATTGTTGATGACCGACACGTAAACGCACCCCGGGGTTCGTCAATCGTGGAAATCACTTCGGGACCCCAAAACTGAGTAATAGTCCAAGAAACGGGCCAAAATCGGCCCAAACTATGAGTGTTGATAACCGACACGTAAGCACGCCTTGGGGTTCCACAACCATAGAAATCGCTTTGGGACCACAAAACGGTGAGTAATAGTGCAGGAAATAGGCCAGAATCGGCCAAAACTTTGAGTGTTGATAGCAGGCAAATAAGCGCACCGCAGGTTAGATCCATCATGGAAATCACTCTGGGACTCCAAAACAGTGAGTAATAGTCGAAGAAACGGGCCAGAATCGGCCCAAACTGTGAGTGTTGACGACCGAAACGTAAGCGCACCTTGGGGTTCCACAACCATGGAAATCGATTTGGGATACCAAAACGGTGAGTAATTGTCTACAAAACGGGTCAGAATCGGCCAAAACCCAGAGTGATGATGACCGACACGTAAACGAATTTCGGGGTTCGTTAATCGTGGAAATCACTCTGGGACCCCAAAACAGTGAATAATAGTCCACAAAACGGGCCATAATCATTGGCCAAAAGCGTGAAGTGTTGATGGCCCGAAACGCGTAAAGCGCACCTTGGGGTTCCACAACAATGGAAATCGATTTGGGACCCCAAAACAGTGAGTAATAGTCCATGAAATGTGCCAGGATCGGCCAAAATTTTGATTGTTGATGACCAACGCGTAACCGCACCCCGGGGTTCGTCAATCGTGGAAGTCACTCCGGGACCCCAAAACCGAGTAATAGTCCAAGAAACGGGCTAGAACCGGCCCAAAATGCGAGTGTTGATGATGGACACGTAAGCGCACCTTGGGGTTTGACAACTAGGGAAATCGCTTCGGGACCCCTAAACGGTGAGTAATAGTCCACCAAACGGGTCAGAATTGGCCAAAACTGTGGGTGTTGACGACGGACACGTAAACGCACCCCGGGGATAGCCAATCGTGGAAATCGCTCTAGGACCCCTAAACGGTGAGTAATAGTGCATGAAAGGGACAAGAATCGGCCAAAATTGTGAGTGTTGATGACCGACACGTAAACGCACCCCGGGGTTCATCAATCGTGGAAATCACTCCGGGACCCCAAAACCGAGTAATAGTCCAAGAAACGGGCCAGAATCGGCCCAAACTGCGATTGTTGATGGCGAGCACGTAAGCGCACCTTGGTTTTGACAACCATGGAAATCGCTTTAGTACCCCAAAACGGTGAGTAATAGTCTTCGAAGCGGGCCAGAATCGACAAAAACCGCGAGTGTTGATGACCGACACGTAAACGCACCCCGGGGTTCGTCAATCGTGGAAATCGCTATGGGATCCCAAAACGGTGAGTAACAGTGAACGAAACGGACCAGAATCGACCAAAATTTTGAGCGTTGATGACCGACACGTAAACGCACCCCGGGGTTTGTCAACAATGGAAATCACTTCGGGACCCCAAAACTGAATAATAGTCCAAGAAACGGGCCAGAATCGGCCCAAACTATGAGTCTTGATGACCAACACGTAAGCACATCTTGGGGTACGACAACCATAGAAATCGCTTTGGTACCACTAAACGGTGAGTAATAGTCTAGGAAACAGGCCAGAGTCGGCCAAAACTGTGAGTGTTGATGACTGAGACGTAAACACACGCTAGTGTTCGTCAATAATGGAAATCACTCCTGGACCCCAAAACAGTGAGTAATAGTCCAAGAAACGGGCCAGAATCAGCCGAAACTGTGATTGTTGATGACCGACACATAAGCGCACCTTGGGGTTCCACAACCATGGAAATCGATTTGGGACCCCAAATTGGTCAGTAATAGTCCACGAAACGGGCCAGAATCGGCCAAAACTGTGATTGTTGATGACCGACACGTAAACGCACCCCGGGGTTCATCAATCGTGGAAATCGCTATGTGATCCCAAAACGGTGAGTAATAGTGAATGAAACGGACCAGAATCGACTAAAATTGTGAGTGTTGATGACCGACACGTAAACGCACCCTGGGGTTTGTCAATCATGAAAATCACATCGGGACCCCAAAACTGAGTAATAGTCCAAGAAACGGGCCAGAATCGGCCCAAACTATGAGTCTTGACGACCAACACGTAAGCACATCTTGGGGTTCGACAACCATAGAACTCACTTTGGGACCACTAAACGGAGAGTAATAGTCTAGGAAACAGGCCAGAATCAGCCAAAACTGTGAGTGTTGATGACTGAGACGTAAACACACCCTAGGGTTCGTCAATCATGGAAATCACTCCTGGACCCCAAAACAGTGAGTAACTGTCCAAGAAACGGGCCAGAATCAGCCCAAACTGTTAGTGTTGATGACCGACACGTAAGTGCACCTTGGTGTTCCACAACCATGGAAATCGATTTGGGACCCTAAAACAGTGAGTAATAGTCCATGAAACTGGCCAGAATCGGCAAAAACCGTGAGTGTTAATGACCGACACATAAACGCACCCCGAGGTTTTTTAATCGTGGAAATCACTCCGGGAGCCCAAAACAGTGAGTCCATGAAACGGGCCAGAATCGGCGAAAACTGTGAGTGATGACGACCGACACGTAAACGCACCCCGGGGTTCGTTAATCGTGGAAATCACTCCTGGACCCCAAAACAGTGAGTAATAGTCCAGGAAACGGGCCAGAATCGGCCAAAACTGTGAGTGTTGATGACCGACACGTAAGCGCACCTTGGGTTTCAACAACTATGGAAATCGCTTCGGGACCCCAAAACGGTGAGTAATAGTCCATGAAACGGGTCAGAATTGGCCAAAACTGTGACGACGGACACGTAAACACACTCCGGGGATCGTCAATCGTGGAAATTACTATGGCACGCCAAAACGGTGAGTAATAGTGAACGAAACGGACCAGAATCGATCAAAATTGTGAGTGTTAATGACCGACGCGTAAATGCACTCCGGGGTTCGTCAATCGTGCAAATCATTTCCGGACCCCAAAACCGAGTAATAGTCCAAGAAACGGGCCAGAATCGGTCAAACTGCGTTTATTGATGACGGACATGTAGGCGCACCTTAGGGTTTGACAACCATGGAAATCTCTTCGGGACCCTAAAACGGTGAGTAATAGTCTTCGAAACAGGCCAGAATCGACAAAAACCGCGATTGTTGATGACCGACACATAAACGCACCTCGGGGTTCGTCAATTGTGGAAATCACTCCGAGACCCTGAAACAGTGAGTAATAGTCCATGAAACGGGTCAGAATTGGCCAAAACTGTGAGTGTTGATGACGGACACGTAAACGCAACCCGGGGATCGTCAATCGTGGAAATCGTTATGGAACCCAAAACGGTGAGTAATAGTGAACGAAACGAATCAGAATCGGCCAAAATTGTGAGTGTTAATGACCGATACGAAACGCACCCCGGGGTTCGTCAATCATAGAAATCACTTCGGGATCCCAAAACTGAGTAATAGTCCAAGAAACGGGCCAGAATCGGCCAAAACTGCTAGTCTTGACGACCAACACGTAGGCACACCTTGGGGTTCGACAACCATAGAAATCGCTTTGGACCACAAAACAGTGACTAATTGTTCAGGAAACAGGCCAGAACCGGCCAAAACTCTGAGTGTTGATGACCGTCACGTAAATGCACCCCAAGGTTCGTCAATCGTGGAAATCACTCCGGGACCCCAAAACAGTGAGTAATAGTCCAAGAAACGGGTCAGAGTCGGCCCAAACTGTGAGTCTTGATGACCGACACGTAAGCGCACCTTAGGGTTCCACAACCATGGAAATCGATTTGGGATCCCAAAACGGTGAGTAATAGTCCATGAAACCGGTCAGAATCGGCCAAAACTATGAGTGTTGATGACTGAGACGTAGATGCACTCCAGGGTTCGTCAATCGTGAAAATCACTCCGGGACTCCAAAACAGTGAGTAATAGTTCAAGAAACGGGCTAGAACCGGCCCAAATTGTGAGTGTTGATGACCGACACGTTAGCGCACCTTGGGGTTCCACAACCATGGAAATCGATTTGGGACCCCAAACGGTGAGTAATAGTACACGAAACGGGCCAGAATCGGCCAAAACCGTGAGTGTTCATGACCGACACATAAACGCACCCTGGGGTTCGTTTATCGCGAAAATCGCTCGGGGACCCCAAAACAGTGAGTAATAGTCCACGAAACGGGCCAGAATCGGCCAAAGCTGTGAGTGTTGATGACCGGCACGTAAACGCACAACGGGGTTCGTTATTCGTGGAAATCACTCCTGGATCCCAAAATAGTTAGTGTCGACGACACACCCAAGGGTTTCAATAACTATGGTTATCGCTTCGGAACCATAAAACGGTGAGTAATAGTCCACGAAACGGGCCAGAATCGGCCAAAATTGTAAATGTTGATGACTGACACCTAAACGCACCCTGGGGTTCGTCAATCGTGAAATCACTTGGGACCCCAAAAACTGAGTAATAGTCCAAGAAGCGGGCCAGAATCGGCGAAAGCTGCGGTATTGATGGCGACAACGTAAAGGCGCACCTTGGGGTTCAACAACTATGGAAATTGCTTGAGGCCCAAAAGCGAGTAGTAATAGTCCGAACGGAGCGAATTGAGAATTGGCGGCAGCTTGAGTCTTGACGACGGACGCGCACCACAGGGATGCGTTAATCGTGAAAATTGCTATGGGACCCGAAAACGGTGAGTAATAGTGAACGAAACGGACGAAAATCGGCCAAAATTGTGAGTGTTGATGTCCGACACGTAAACGCACCCCGGGGTTCATCAATCGTGGAAATCACTTCGGGACCCCAAAACTAAGTAATAGTCCAAGAAATGGGCCAGAATCGGCCAAAACTGCGAGTCTTGGCGACCAACACGTAAGCACATCTTGGGGTTCGACAACCATAGTAATCACTTTGGGACCACAAAACGGTGACTAATAGTCCAGGAAATGGGCCAGAATCTGCCTAAACTATGAGTGTTGATGACCGACACATAAACGCACCTTGAGATTCCATAACCATGGAAATCGATTTGGTACCCCAAAACGGTGAGTAATAGTCCATGAAATGTGCCAGAATAGGCCAAAACCGTGAGTGGTGATGATCGACACGTAAACGCATAATCCACGACACGGGCCAGAATCGGCCAAAACCATGAGTGTTCATGACCGACACATAAACGCACCCGGGGTTCGTTAATCGTGGAAATCACTCCGGGACTCCAAAACAGTGAGTAATAGTCCACAAAATGGGATAGAATCGACCAAAACTGTGAGTGTTGATAACCGACACGTAAACGCACCCCGGGGCTCGTTATTCATGCAAATTACTCCGGAACCCCAAAACAGTGAGTAATAGTACAGGAAATGGACCAGAATCGGCCAAAATAGTGAGTGCCTGTTCAACGAGATTTTGTACCACATATAGTATGAAAACAAGAAGAACATATACCTCTAAGAATATATATATATATATATATATATATATATATATATATATATATATATATATATATATATATATATGAAGTTGTCTAACGATGACTCGAACGAATAATATTTTTCTTTTACATGTGGAGCAAACGGTGCCCACAAGTGTGTAGGTATATGTATAACATGAAATAAAGGTGCACGTACATGATGCTCCTGGTTCAGTTAGAGGAATGCTTTGGTGTACTTCATGGGCTATGCGTAGCTAACAAGTGGGCTAAGATTTAATCGATTCTAGCTTGCTCTATACAGCACTCGCATGGCCCATACGTACGTACGTATGTAGAGGGAGTTTTCTGTTATGATACAAAAGAATCGCTTTTTAGTTTTGTCATGTCGGTTCTTACGTGATTTGTACTTTAATTTTTATGATATGAATGAGACATGTATTACTATGCAAAAAAAAGTTCTGCAAGTCACGGGTAGTTATGATCCACGCGGTGTCAAACCGTTCGAGCCCAAGCTTATCCCCTCGCTTCTACCGCCTATATAAAGCGGAGTCCCATGCCAACCCAAGGAGGAGGGGCGTCCAGAACACGGCGAGGCCAGCCAGGAGGAGACTTGCCTGGCCCGGCTGCGTCGAGGAGATCCCATCTGAAGAACAAAGCGCGCCAGCGCCGGTGTGGCGGCACCGGCAGCCGCGGCAAAGCGCGGCCCTATCCAAGAAGACGGCGGCGCGGCGCTGACCGCGTCCGATCTTGAAGACACCCCGCCGTGCACGTGGCCGTTCCATGCCTCGTCCAGGCTATCAGTGTCCGTGCTCACAGGAGGTGTTAGAGGACATCATACGTCGATGTCCATGTTGATGGACAAGTACGGTGCTTCTCTTCATCCATGGTATGTGTATCAGCCTATGGTCTTTTCTTCTCTCCATCTTCCATCTATCAGGTACCGTACTTCGAGGCACCCAAGAGAGATCATGGACGAAGGAGCCAGAGGAGAGGGCGCGCCCATGGCGGCGGTGCGCTCGCGCGCCACCATGCACGCGGCCCGGAACTGTCCGGTGACGGCCGCGCGTGCGTCGAGGAGCACGCATCAGTAGCAGAAGAAGGAGGCATTGGGAGGAGGGCAAGCTCCCGACCTCACGCACATGTCCACACGGGAGAGCTCGTGCAGGCAGCCGAGACTCCTGTACGTAGACGGACGAGTCCCATCGGAGGTACTCACCGGCGACGACTCCCGCGAGGACGACGACGACGTGTCGGGGCGCTGCTCACGCGCAACCCCCGGGGCACTCTCCCTTCAAGACGACGGTGTCGGGATTGATTTTTGTGTGCAGCCCATGGCGATCTCTGCATGTCGGACTCACCGCCGGCGATGACGCGCTGGGGTTGCCATCCATATGCAGCCCCCGGCGACCCCTTCACGCCGGACTCACCACTGGCGACGACGTGCCGGGGTTACCATTCATGTGCAGCCCCCGGCGACCCCTTCACGCCAGGCTCACCACCGACAACGACGCGCCGGGGTTGCCATTCATGTGCAGCCCCCGGCGACCCCTTCACGTCGGACTCACCACCGGCAACGACGCGCCGGGGTTGCCATTATTCGTGTGCAGCCCAGGCGACCCCTCCACGCGGACTCACGCATTGGCGGCGACGCGCCGGGTTGCTATTCGTGGTGCAGCCCCGCGGCCCTTCACGCCGGACTCACCATCGGCGGCATTTATCGCCGGGGTTGCTATTTGTGTGCAGCCCAGCGACCCTTCACGCCGGACTCATCACTGGCGATGCGACGCCGCGGTTGCCTTTCGCGTGCAGCCCGGCGACCTTTCACGACGGCGTACTCATTGGCGGCGACTTCGTCAGGGGTTGTCCCTTCATGTGCAGCCCCGGCCGCTCACGCCGGACTCACCACGGCGGACAGCGATGCGGTGTCGCCCTTTGTGTGCAGCCCCCGGCGGTCCCTCCATGCCAGACACACAATCAGCGACGACATGCTGGGGCTGGGCGCCCTCGACGCACTCTCTACGCAAGACGACAACTACCACGAAGACGGGGCTGCAGTCCACGCCCGCCCCCGACGCACTTTCCGGACATGAGGACAACGTACCAGGGCCGTCGACCGTGCGCGGTCTCCCGCACACCCTCCGTCGCCGAGTCTGCCAGCAACACCATCGTGCCGGGACTCGGGGGCACACATCATTCGACGCGGCGCACTCTAGTGTGTTCGACTCGGCGCACACTACCGCACCCCCTTCTAATTACACCATCGGCGGCGCCTGGGCTAGGAACCGCCTCATCACGAGGCCTTACACGCCTCGTCTCACCGGTCCATGGAGGCGCCATGTGCTGGTCGGGACTCATCGACACACATCTCGACTCGGCGCCATCTAGTGCGCCACCCCTTCTACCTACACCCATTCGCGGCGCCTGGCCGAGGCTTCGCCGCATCGCCAGGTTTCCTTCGCCGCTGTCTCGTAAGCATGGAGGCGGCGCGGGGCTCGACGAGTCACGATGGCTCGTCGTAACTATGGCGGCGGAGACATCATCCGGTTGGGGTCGGGACATGCTTAGGCGTATCTCGCAGCCTCCCTCTTCGTCGGCACGAACACGTGTCACACGTGCCGAGCGGCACGAGGTGGCAACTTCCTCCGCAATTGGCGGCGGTGTATGCGGTCATCGACGGATGTGTGCACACCATGTGTCGCACGTCCATCCACTCCTTCTCCTTTCGACATCTACTCCCGCAGGGCATACCCCTCGCACTCCGGGCGAATCTACAATGTCATCGACGACGTCCAATCCAAGCCTAAACATGCATGCTACTTCAACAACCACATCGGGCGCGCTCCAAGACCGGCGAGGCAAGGCAGGCGTGGCGGGCGTGTGAGCAAAGCCATGTTTTTCGGCCGACGGCGCGTGTACCACTCAGTACCACGGACTCTGGCCACGCCATACACACACCACCACCATGCATGAGGAAGGCGGGCGAAGACCGAAGGCGACGAGCTGCGCAGCAATGTCGGAGGTCTCGTGTGGTACTATCCATGAGGAGTAATTAACAAGGGGCTTTACGAGGCCACGGAACCCGAGAGACCATGATCGCTGATCACTTTGGCGCGCCAAAGAGGCCCACACATTTTCTTTTCCTCTTCTTGTATTTGTGTACTTTGTACAACGGCACGCCCACAACACATTGTACCCCAGGTCAAGGGAGATGCTTATACGAAACCTCTATCTTTTTGTATGAGCGCTTGTCTTTCCTTTTTCGTGTCAAACAGTGCCGATGACGCAACTTTGGGTTTCAACAACTATGGATATCGCTTCGGGACCCCAAAACGGTGAGTAATAGTCCACGAAACGCATAAGAATTGGTCAAAACTGTGAGTGTTGACGACAAACACGTAAACGCACCCCGGGGATCGTCAAAAGTGGAAATCGCTTTAGGACCCCAAAACGGTGAGTAATAGTGCACTAAACGGACCAGAATCGGCCAAAATTGTGATTGTTGATGACCAACGCATAAACACACCCCGGGGTTTGTTAATCGTGGAAATCACCTCGGGACCCCAAAACAGAGTAATAGTCAAAGAAACGGGCTAGAATCAGCGCAAACTGCGATTGTTGATGACAGACTCGTACGCGCACCTTAGGGTTTGACAACCATGGAAATCGCTTCGGGACCCCAAAACGGTGAGTAATAGTCCTCGAAATGGGCCAGAATCGATAAAAACCGTGAGTGTTGATGACCGACACTTAAATGCACCCTGGGTTCTTCAATGGTGGAAATCACTCCTGGACCCCAAAACGGTGAGTAATAGTCCAAGAAACGGGCCAGGATCGGCCAAAACTGCGACCGTTGATGGCCGACACGTAAGCGCACCTTGGGTTTCAACAACAATGGAAATCGCTTCGGGACCCCAAAACGGAGATAATAGTCCACGAAACGGGTCAGAATTGGCCAAAACTGTGAGTGTTGATGACGGATACGTAAACGCACCCCAGGGATCGACAATTGTGGAAATCGCTCTGGGACCCCAAAACGGTGAGTAATATTGCACGAAACGGACCAGAATCGGCCAAAATTGTGAGTGTTGATAACCGACACGTAAATGCACCCCGAGGTTCGTCAATCGTGAAAATCACCGGGATCCCAAAACTGGTAATAGTCCAAGAAGCGGGCCGTAATCATTAAGCTGCGATTGTTGATTACGGACACGTAAGCGCACCTTGCAGTTTGACAACCATGGGAATCGCTTTGGGACCACAAAACGTAAGAAATAGGCCCGAGCCAGGCGGCCAGAATCGACAAAAACCGCGAGTGTTGATGACCGACACGTAAACGCACCCCGGGGTTCGTCAATCGTGAAAATCACCCCTGGACCCCAAAACACTGAGTAATAGTCCAAGGAACGGGACAGAATTGTCCCAAACTATGAGTTTTGATGACCGACACGTAAGCGCACCTTGAGGTTGGACAACCATGGAAATCGATTTGGGACCCCAAAACGGTAAGTAATAGTCCATGAAACGGGTCAGAATCGACCAAAACTGTGAGTGTTGATGACCGACACGTAAACGCAGCCCGGGGTTCGTTAATCGTGGAAATCACTATGGGGCCCCAAAAAAGGTGAGTAATAGTCCATGAAACGGGCAAAATCGACAAAACCCGTGAGTGTTGATGACCGACACGTAAACACACCGCGGGGTTTGTTAATCGTGTAAATCACTCCGGGACCCCAAACAATGAGTAATAGTCCAAGGAACGGGCAAGAATCGGCCCAAACTATGAGTTTTGATGACCGACATGTAAGCGCACCTTGGGGTTTGACAACCATGGAAATCGATTTGGGACCCCAAAAGGTGAGTAATAGTCCACGAAACGGGCCAGAATTGACAAAAACCGCGAGTGTTCATGACCGACACGTAAACCCACCACGGGGTTCGTCAATCGTGGAAATCACCCCGGGACCCCAAAACACTGAGTAATATTCCAAGGAACAGGCCAGAATCGGCCCAGACTGTGAGTGTTGATGATGGACACGTAAGCGCACCTTGGGGTACAACAACCATGGAAATCGATTTGGGACCCAAAACGGTGAGTAATAGTCCACGAAACGGGCCAGAATTGGCCAAAACTGTGAGTGTTGATGACCGACACGTAAACGCATCCCGGGGTTCGTCAATCATGGAAATCACCCCAGGACCCAAAAACACTGAGTAATAGCCAAGGAACGGCCGGGCCAGAATCGGCCCCAACTGTGAGTGTTGACGACTGACGTGTAAGCGCACCTTGGGGTTCCACAACCATGGAAATCGATTTGGGACCCCAAAACGGTGAGTAATAGTGCACGAAACAGAAAAGAATCGGCCAAAATTGTGAGTGGTGATGACCGACACGTAAACGCACCCCGGGGTTCGTCAATCGTGGAAATCACTCCCGGGCCCAAAAACCGAGTAATAGTCCAAGAAACGGGCCAGAATCGGCCCAAACTGTGATTGTTGATGACGGACACGTAAGAGCACCTTGCGGTTTGACAACCATGGGAATCACTTTGGGACCACCAAACGGTGAGTAATAGTCAGCGAAACGGGCCAGAATCGACAAAAACCGTGAGTGTTGATGACCGACACGTAAACGCACCCCGGGGTTCGTTAATCGTGGAAATCACCCCGGGACCCCAAAACACGGAGTAATAGTCCAAGGAACGGGCCAGAATCGGCCCAAATTATGAGTGTTGATGACCGACACGTAAGCGCACCTTGGGGTTGGAAAACCATGTATTCGATTTGGGACCCCAAAAGGGTGAGTAATAGTCCATAAAACGGGCCAGAATCGACCAAAACTGTGAGTGTTGATGACCGACACGTAAATGCACCCCGGGGTTCGTTAATCGTGGAAATCACTACGGGGCCCAAAACAGTGAGTAATATTCCACGAAACAGGCTAGAATCGACAAAGACCGCGAGTGTTGATGACCGACACGTAAACGCTCCTCGGAGTTCGTCAATCGTGCAAATCACCCCAGGACCCCAAAACACTGAGTAGTAGTCCAAGGAACGGGCCAGAATTGGCACAAATTATGAGTTTTGATGACGGACACGTAAGCGCACCTTGGGGTTCGACAACCATGGAAATCGATTTGGGACCCCAAAACGGTGAGTAATAGTCCACGAAACGGGCCAGAATCAACAAAAACCTTGAGTGTTGATGACCGACACATAAACGCACCCCCGGGTTCATTAATCGTGGAAATCCCTCTCGGACCCCAAAACAGTGAGTAATAGTTGGGCCAGAATCGGCCAAAACTGTGAGTGTTGATGACCGACACGTAAACACACCCCGGAGTTCGTTAATCGTGGAAATCACTACGGGACCCCAAAAACAGTGAGTAATAGTCTAGGAAACGGGCCAGAATCGGCCATAACTGTGAGTGTTGATGAACGATACGTAAGCGCACCTTGGGGTTCCACAACCATGGAAATCGTTTTGGGACCCCAAAACGGTGAGTAATAGTCCATGAAATGGGCCAGAATCGGCCAAAACCATGAGTGGTGATGACCGACACGTAAACGCACCCCAGGGTTCGTTAATCGAGGAAATCACTCTGGCACCCCAAAACAATGAGTGTTGATAACCGACACGTAAACGAATGATACGTCTCCAATGTATCTATAATTTTTGATTGCTCCATGCTATATTATCTATTGTTTTGGACTATATTGGGCTTTATTTTCCACTTTTATATTACTTTTGGGACTAACCTATTAACCGGAGGCCCAAATTAATTGCTGTACTGTTTTTTGCCTATTTGATGTTTTGAAGAAAGCGGAATATCAAACGGAGTCCAAATGGAATGAAAACCGGGAGCGTGATTTTCTCATTAGATAAGATCCGAGAGACTTGGACTTTCCGTCCAGAAAGCCACGAAAGTCACGAGGTGGAGGGCACCCCTGAAGCGCGCCTCCTACCTCGTGGGCCCCGAAGCTCCACCGACGTACTTCTTCCTCCCTATATATACCTCGTACCCCCGACAGCGGATCAAATGGAGACCAAAAACCTAATTCCACCACGCAACTACGTATCCACGAGATCCCATCTTGTGGCTTGTGTTAAAACTTCGCTGAAGGGATTCCACCATGGAGGGCTTCTACATCATCACCATAGCCACTCAGATGAAGTGTGAGTAGTTTACTTCAGACCGGGGTCCATAGTTAGTAGCTAGATGGATTCTTCTCTCTTTTGGATCTCAATACAATGTTCTCCCCATCTCTCGTGGAGATCTATTCGATGTAATCTTATTTTTGCAGGTGTGTTTGTTTGAGACCGATGAATTGTGGGTTTATGATCAAGTTTATCTATGAACAATATTTGAATCTTCTCTGAATTCTTTTATGTATGATTGAGTTATCTTTGCAATCTCTTGGAATTATCCGTTTGGTTTGGCCAACTAGATTGGTAGTTCTTGCAATGGGAGAAGTGTTTAGCTTTGGGTTCAATCTTGCGGTGTCCTTACCCAGTGACAGAAAGGTTTGCAAGGCACGTATTGTGTTGTTGCCATCGAGGATAACAAGATGGTGTATTTGTCATATTGCATGAATTTACTCCTCTACATCATGTCATCTTGCTTAAGGCGTTACTCTGTTTTCGTTAACTTAATACTCTAGATACATGCTGGATAGCGGTCGATGAGTGGAGTAATAGTAGTAGATGCGAGAGAAGGTGAGTCTACTTGTGTCGCACGTGATGCCTATATACATGATCATACCTAGATATTCTCATAACTATGCTCAATTAAATCAATTGCTCAACAGTGAATTTGTTCACCATTCAGTAAAATACTTATGCTCTTGAGAGAAGCCACTAGTGAAATCTATATTTGCCCCGGGTCTATTTTCATCATATCAATCTTCTCAACTTTATTATTGCTTTGCTTTTTACACTTTTGCCTTTTTATTTTACCTTGCATCTATACTATAAAATACCAAAAAAATATTATCTATCATCTCTATCAGATTTCACTCTCGTAAGTGACCGTGAAGGGATTGACAACCCCTATTCGCGTTGGTTGCGAGGAGTTATTTGCTTTGTGTAGGTACGAGGGACTTGCGCGTGGCCTCCTACTGGATTGATACCTTGGTTCTCAAAAACTGAGGGAAATACTTGCGCTACTCTGCTTTATCATCCTATCCTCTTCGGGGAAAACCAACGCAAGCTCAAGACGTAGCAACGTACCCCAGGGTTCGTCAATCGGGGAAATGACTCCGGAACCCGAGAACAATGAGTAATAATCCAAGAAACGGGCCTGAATCAGCCCAAACTGTGAGTGTTCATGACCGATACAACGCACCCGGGCATAATTATCTGCGGAAATCGCTCGAGGAACCCAAAAGCGATGAGTAATAGTCCACGAAAGCGGGCGAGAATCGTTCCAAAACTGTGAGTGTTGATGGCCGACACGTAAACGCACTTTTGAGGTTCGTCAATCGTGGATATCACTCGGGACCCCAAAAGCAGTGAGTAAAGTCCATGAAGCGGGCGAGAATCGACCAAAAGCTGTGAGTCTTGATGACCGACACGCGTAAACGCTTGCTTACCCGGGTTTGTTAATCGTGGAAATCACTACGGGCCCCAAAACAGTGAGTAATAGTCCGCGAAACGGGCCAGAATCGGCCAAAACTCATGAAAAGTGTTGATGGCCGGATACGTAACGCACCCGGGGTTGCGCTAATCGTGGAACTCACCCTAGGACCCCAAAACACTGAGTAATAGTCCAAGGAACGGGCTAGAATCGGCCAAACTATGAGTTTTGATGACCGACACATGAGCGCACCTTGGGGTTCGACAACCATGGAAATCGACTTGGGACCCCAAAACGGTGAGTAATAGTCCACGAAACAGGCCAGAATCGGCCAAAACTGTGAGTATTGATGACCGACACGTCGCGCGCGGGTTGCGTCAATCGTGGAAATCACCCGGGACCGAAAACACCGAGTAATAGTTCAAGGCGGGCCAGAATACATTGGCATAAAGCCCTGGTGTTGATGGTAGTGCGTCAAAAGCGCACCTTGGGTTCCACAACCATGGAAATCGATTTGGGACCCCAAAAGCGGTGAGTAATAGTCCATGAAATGGGCGAGAATCGGCGAAACCGTGAGTGGTGATGGCCGACCACGTCGCGCTTGCAGGGGTTAACAATCGTGGAAATCACCCCGGGACCCCAAAACAGTGAGTAATAGTCCAAGGAACGGGCTAGAATCGGCCCAAACTATGAGTGTTGATGACCGACACGTAAGCGTAGCTTGGGGTTGGACAACCATGTAATCGATTTGGGACCCCAAAACGGTGAGTAATAGTCCACGAAATGGGCCAGAATCGACCAAACTGTGAGTGTTGATGACCGACACGTAAACGTACCCCGGGGTTCTTTAATCGTGGAAATCACTACGGGGCCCCAAAACAGTGAGTAATAGTCCACGAAACGGGCCAGAATCGACAAAACCCGTGAGTGTTGATGACCGATACGTAAACGCACCCCGGGGTTCGTCAATCGTGGAAATCACCCCAGGACCCAAAAACACTGAGTAATAGTCCAAGGAACAGGCCAGAATCGGCTCAAACTATGAGTTTTGATGACCGACACATAAGCGCACCTTGGGGTTCGACAACCATGGAAATCGATTTGGGACCCCAAAATGGTGAGTAATAGTCCATGAAACGGGCCAGAATCGACAAAAACCGCGAGTGTTGATGACCGACACGTAAACGCACCACGGGGTTCGTCAATCATGGAAATCACCCCGGGCCCCAAAACACTGAGTAATATTCCAAGGAACAGGCCATAATCGGCCCAAACTGTGAGTGTTGATGACCGACACGTAAGCGCACCCTAGGGTTCAACAACCATGGAAATCGATTTGGGACCCCCAAAGCGGTGAGGAATAGTCCACGAAACAGGCCAGAATCGGCCAAAACTGTGAAGTGTTGATGACGACACGAACGCGCAGGGTTAAATCAATCGTAAAATCACCCCGGGACCACGAAAACACCGAGTAATAGTCCAAAAGACGGGCGAGAATCGGCCCAAGCTGAGTATTGATGGTAGCAGAAGCGGCGCTGCAGGAGTTCCACAACCATGGAAATCGATTTGGGACCCCAAAACGGTGAGTAATAGTCCATGAAATGGGCCAGAATCGGCCGAAACCGTGAGTGGTGATGACCGACACGTAAACGCACCCCGGGGTTCGTCAATCGTGGAAATCACCCCGGGAACCCAAAACACTGAGTAATAGTCCAAGGAACGGGCCAGAATCGGCCCAAACTATGAGTGTTGATGACCGACACGTAAGCGCACCTTGGGGTTGGACAACCATGTAATCGATTTGGGACCCCAAAGCGGTGAGTAATAGTCCTGGCGAAAGCGGGCGAGAATACATTAAAAGCTGTGAGTGTTGATGACCGACGCGTAAGCGTACGTGCGGTTCGCGTTAATGCGAAATCACTCACGGCCCCAAAGCAGTGAAAGTAATATTCCATGAAACTGGCCAGAATCGGCCAAAACCGCTAGTGTTGATGGCCGACAAGTAAACGCATACTCGGGGTTAGATCAATAAATGGAAATCACCCCAGGACCCCAAAACACTGAGCAATAGTCCAAGGAACGGGCAAGAATCCAAAATGGTGAGTAATAGTCCATGAAACGGGCCGGAATCGGCCAAAACCGTGAGTGTTCATGACCGACACATAAACGCACCCCGGGGTTCGTTAATCATGGAAATCACTCCGGGACCCCAAAACAGTGAGTAATAGTCCACGAAACGGGCCTGAATCGGCCAAAGCTGTGAGCGTTGATGACCGACACGTAAGCGCACCTTGGGTTTCAACAACTATGGAAATCGCTTCGGGACCCCAAAACGGTGAGTAATAGTCCACGAAACGGGTAAGAATTGGCCAAGATTGTGAGTGTTGACGACGGACACGTAAACACAACCCGGGGATCATCAATAGTGGAAATCACTTTGGGACCCCAAAATGGTGCGTGATAGTGCACGAAACGAACCAGAATCGGCGAAAATTGTGATTGTTGATGACCGACACGTAAACGCACCCCGGGATTCGTCAATCATGGAAATCACTCAAGGACCCCCAAACCGAGTGATAGTCCACGGGCCAGAATCGGCTTAAACTGCGAGTCTTGACGACCAACACGTAAGCACATCTTGGGGTTCGACAACCATAGAAATCGCTTTGGGACCACTAAACGGTGAGTAATAGTCTAGGAAACAGGCCAGAATCGACCAAAATTGTGAGTGTTGATGACCGACACGTAAGCGCACCTTGGGGTTCGACAACCACGGAAATCGATTTGGGACACCAAAACGGTGAGTAACAGTCCACGAAACGGGCCAGAATCGGCCAAATCCGTGAGTGTTCATGACCGAGACATAAACGCACCCCGGGGTTCATTAATCATGGAAATCACTCCGGGACCCCAAAACAGTGAGTAATAGTCCACGAAACGGGCCAGAATCGGTCAAAACTGTGAGTGTTGATGACCAACACGTAAGCACACCCCGGGGTTCGTCAATCATGGAAGTCACTCTGGGACCCCAAAACAGTGAGTAATAATCTGGGAAACGGGCCAGAATCGGCCAAAACGGTGAGTGTCGCTTCGGGACCCCAAAACGGTTGTCGGTGTCAAAACCGGCGGATCTCCGGTAGGGGGTCCCAAACTGTGCGTCTAGGCGGATGGTAACAGGAGACAAGGGACACAATGTTTTTACCCAGGTTCGGGTCCTCTCGATGGAGGTAAAACCCTACTCCTGCTTGATTAATATTGATGATATGGGTAGTACAAGAGTAGATCTACCACGAGATCAAAGAGGCTAAACCCTAGAAGCTGGCCTATGGTATGATTGTTGTTAGTCGTGCAGACAGACTAAAACCGTCGGTTTATATAGACACCGGAGAGAGTGTTAGGGGTTACACAGAGTCGGTTACAATGGTAGGGAGATCTACATATCCGTGTCATCGCCAAGCTTGCCTTCCACGCCAAGGAAAGTCCCATGGGACACGGGATGAAGTCTTCAATCTTGTATCTTCATAGTCCGGAGTCCGCCAATAGCGGTGATAGTTGACTATCGGACACCCCTAATCGAGGACTCCCTCACTAGCCCTGAACCGAGGCTTCAATGAGCGAGTCCGGCGCCGCATATTGTCTTCGGCATTGCAAGGTGGGTTCCTCCTCGAATACTTCATAGAAGATTTTGAACACAAGCATAGTGTCGGCTGCAAAATAAGTCCCACATACCACCGTAGAGAGAATAATCTTTACACAAATTCAATCTCTGGCGGCGTATACAAGCAGCGTCACTACGGCCAAGCCTTTATTGGAGTCGTTTTTACTTTGTCCCACCTCAGCGTGTTTAGCGAGGCGGTTTCTTAAACACGTCTTGTCAAAGCAGAGATCGTGTCCCTTATTCCGGATTCTCATTAATACGGTTGTGGGTAACCAGTCGTGCCCGATTAGCCGCCCTCCTGTATCGAAGGCGAGTCGAGCCAGTCACGGGAGGGCTCTTGGTATTCAGACCTCTTTATAACGAGACCAAGCCCGCTCCTTTCTTTCAATCTCAATCGAATCCGCCCCCTTGAGTTCCAACACCCAAAGCTCTAGATTCGAGTAACCCGGACCTCAGGATGTCGGCTCCGACACTGCAAGGCGGTGGATGCCTTCCTCCGTCATGGAAGAAGGCGTGCTAAAGCCGAGAGCGCCCGGTATCTAACTTGGTGAAATTCGCCTGACAGCTGCCTGCCCAAGGCAGGTTATTCCACTCCCAAGCACGGTGAGAGCGTGGTGTTCGTGGTCTCACTCTTCGCCCGAGGTTAGGCTTCCAGCGGACCCCTTATGAGGGGCTCATGTTTTATTATGGGCTGGAATTTCGGTCCATCCTCCACATCTCATCGTTTCATTGTCGTATGTGAAGCCTTTCCTCGCATTACCCCTCACTTTGGGTTGTGGCTCAAAAACCTTCAAAGTGGAACCGAAGATGATCAAGGGCAGCGGGCAGAGTGCGGAGGGGCTGTTATAAGCAGAATGTTGGCGCTCCATGGCCCGAGGATCTTTTCAAGAGGAGCTCGATGCGTGGCAACAAGAGTGGTTTTATATCACAGACTCGGGGGCACCAAATGGGTGGCGCCACCTGCCTTCATACGGGGTCCTCCACCGCGGCTGGCGTCATGGGTCAATAAAGAGAGCTCGGCCAGGGGCGTCCAGGGCGTGCCCTTGTTGCCGAGGCGTTCGAGACCTCCTAGAGAGAGATCAATCTGGTCGAGTAGTGGCGCGAGGTCATGCTGATTCGTCGCCACTCCCTGCTCGCAAGCGCCGCCCTCCTTGCTTTGTGGAGTTCAATCCGGAGGGACCACGAGGCTCTCCAACATCTTATGGGCGTAACACCCGTGGAGATGTACCAAGCTGTTCTTCGGATCACAAGCAATGTGTCCAGGACTTGACCGAGGACGCCTTGATACATTTGCTGTCCTTGGATACTCAAAGTAAGTAGTCCTGTACCCGGACATGCTATCAAGTATATCTATCATAATCTTGCCTTTAAAAGAGCTGTCCCTTGAATAGGAGTGGAGCGAAAGCGAAGCAAAACTGATCTCGTGTCAGCCCCCCTCCACGAGACCACGCGGATCCTGTGTTAACCAGGATGCTAGAGGCCGCGCCTTTTGAAGAAGGCGAAGGGGGAATGAGGGAGCTACGCCTCCCATGAAGGAGTTTATCAAGAAAGGAGGATCGAGAATCCCTCCCTCCAAGGAGAGAAGAGGACCGCCTCTGAAGATCCGGAGACCAAGGCCTCGAGCGGGGAAGAAATCTTACATGAGAGGTCCTGCGGCGGGAGATGCCCGGCCGCACTATTTCCCAAGGAGATCAGCCCTCCAGCGAGCCGTGAAAGTAAAGAGGCGTTTTCTTAAAATGAGAGACATCCCTGTTTTATTTACGAAGATAACGAAATTTTTCCTTGTAGTTGGGATCTCGGCCCTTCTCGTGAGCTCGTCTTGAGGATCTTAGTGGGAGATGATGGAGCGAACGCGAAACGCCTCCGAAAGGCGGAGCGACCCTGAGGTGTCGTCGCGGAGGTTTCTCGAATCGGCGGGGCCTGAAGGCGGTCGTATGTCCCCTCAAAGCCCTCCGCGTCCGGCCTTCGAAAAAGGCCATCGGACGAGTCCGGCACCGACTGGTGTACAGTTGGAGGAGCTGAAAGATCTGCTCGGGCGAGCGTCTATCTCGGAAGATCACCGTGCGCTAATAGGTACGGTGATTGATTGAAAACTCATCCGCTGAAAGCGGATTGCATGAAACCATCATAAGTTCTTGTGGGACGGGTTTTGAGGTACATAAAATGATGTACCTTCCGGCAGTTTGCATATAGAATGCCCTGTATAGATAGTATCCCCGAGAGACTTCGGTGTGTTGTCCAAAAATGACAGCGGCAAGGATCATAATCCCAGTATAATATCGCCCTTCCTATGTAGGTGGCAGCGTCGGTGGCAAGCCGGACTGATGAATTCTTGAACTAAGCGACAACCAGCGTGGCGGATGCCGACATCAGCTTGTCAATAAGCCGCTTGACAATGAGTCTGAAGGTATGCAACTTCTTCGGACACCCGGTAAGGTAGCAATGTACATGCCTTACAACATGTATGCTTGACGGCAGATGGTGCCGCTTATCATGGAGAACCTTAGGCGAACTTCGCCCGAGCCAAGGAGCAAGCCGAAAAAAGTAATGGCGGCTGCCTTAAAAGCGGCCGGAAAGAGCTGAGAGCCGAGCAGGCTGCTCCTTTGCCGAAGCAAGAAAGAAATGGCCGAGATGGCCGTAAAGTTGAAGAATGCTACCGACCGTTGCGAGCTTCTTGAAAAAGAAGGTCGGCGGAACAAGAGGACCTGAAAAAGGCGCTCGAGGCCAAGGATGCTTGCTCGCGATGAGAGCTATGAAAGAGGAGCTACGTCAGGCTGAATTATGGCCGGAAAGCCTTTTTCCACGCAAAGGAAATTCCACGGATCCTAAGTATGCTCAGTTGGGCCAGCTGTGGGGTGCGGAGGATGCTTATCTGGACTTGGCGGCGAGTACGCATGAGCAGACGCCGAACACTTCCGAGGCCAAAAGGATCACCGGAATGGAAGAGCTTTTTGGGTGCAGTTCCATAGTCCGGGCGTCCGCTTCCATTGACCGATCGTTTGGCTGAATGGGCTGGAAAGCTGAATAGGTTGTCCGGACTTGCCATGAAGGATGTCGTGACTCATTTGTGGCTGAACAGGCCCGGAAAGTCAAAGAGTTATTTTGGCTTGGTGCAGCCCGGTTCCTTGGTGCGGTGCCTCATATTGGTGCAATGAAAGCGGTCGGCATGCATAGAGGGTGCGCGGATGGCTCTTGCCCGTGTCAATACATCTTGGCGGAGATGAAAGGCCACCGACGTTGCATCCCAGGATTCGGATAGAAGAGAGTACTGCCGAGCACTATTATGAGGAAGTCTGTGAGGCGCTCGTTTAATAGAGGCAGCGGTGCTTTCGAAGGATATTATGTTCTAATGACATGTATGATTTGTGAAACAATGTTTCAATATAATATAAGGGCTTTTTATACTTGTGCGCGTTCAAGTATTAAAATACCTCTTGTGCGACCGTTAATGTATATGTGTATATAACTTTGAAAGATGGCAGCCTTGACTTTCAGCCCCCACGCACATAGTGCGGGGTGTTTGCAAAAGGCGCATTTTCACACTTAATCCAACGTCTTGGTCTGTAAAAGGAGGTGATAAGCGTAGCAAACTAGGCAACAGGACTATAATGCTTTATCACTTTCACTTAGCCATAGGAGTTCGATGGTGGGGCTACTATATAGCCCCTAGGGGCACCGCGCTCTCCCGAATTAGGAAGCGGCGTATGTACTGACACGGAAAAGGTCGCCGTTAATCTGAAGAAGAATTCTAAACATTCGGTGGGTCATCGAGTGGTTGACCAGTCTCACGTTACATCATAACAGTCGGTTGGCTTTCTCTCTTGAGTTGCTCACCAGGCGAACCGGCAGGCTGTCGCGATAGTTCTCCACGGGTGCCGCGTTAGCGATAGAACGGAACGTAAGGCAGCAAAACACGAGAACTAGAGCAAACCCAACATTTGACCAAAGACATGATTCGAGACTGATGCATATAAGGCCTAACTTTCGAGGCGCAAACACACTCCCTAAGGTATTCGGTCTTTATGAAAATGGGCAGAACAATGCCCTAAGCCCCTATTGTCCAGTGCAGCGCAAAAAAATTACGGCGCGGCCGATGCCAAAATACTGAGCCTCCTCCTCGGTTATAGCAAGAAACCGGGGATGTGTATCAACAAGAGACAATAAAAAGGTTTACGCAGGGTCTTAATCTGAAAGAATCCTTAGCGGGTCCCTCTGCCGCTAATCTCTTTGTGTCTCCGTTGTGTCGTATCACAGGGCCAGATTGTACGGCGGTGTTCATACGTAAAAGAGAAGAACTTAGTTGAAGAAAGATCGATGCGAAAAATGTACTTTATATTAAATAAGCGAGTAATGCGATTGACGAATAATAAATTGAGCCTTATTGTCTCTTGTTGTACATGCATGCAGCCACTTATGCGGGGTGTGTGGCTAGTAGGCCTTTATATGTTTACACGGACTCGTCTAGCCGGGTAATGGGGTCCGAATGACCTGTTGGGTGCTTGGTTTAAGCGGAGCGGATTAGTGTGTGATTGTCTAAAGCAGTCTCAAGTTCTTCCATTCTCGAGTAACACTTGATACTTTCCTTTAATGAGATGATGCAGCGTGGACCGGGGCATTTTAAGTGTAAGAGATGCATAATGCGGTATTGGCGTTAAAGCGGTAAAGCTTCACGTCCCAATAGTGCTTGATAGCTACTTTTGAATGGGGCGATATGGAAGGTTAACTTTTCGCGGCGGAAGTTGTCGGATGAGCCGAACACAACTTCTAGCAGTAGGGAGCCCGTACAATGGGCATATAGGCCTGGCATTACCCCTTGAAGGAGGTGTTGCTGTGGCGAATTTTGGTTGGGTCTATCCCCATTTTGCGGATTGTGTCCTGATATAGCAGGTTTAGATCACTACCGTCGTCCATTAGGACTTCTGTGAATTGGAGTCCGTCGATTATAGGATCTAATATCAGGGCGGTCCATCCTGCATTCCGGATACTTTCGGAGTAATTCTGATGATCAAAGATGATTGGTTTTGACAACCAATGTCGGGACTCCGCTGGGATAGGCCGTGCGGCGCGTATTTCTATGGGCGCTATTTGCTGCGATTTTTCCCTTTGTCACTTGAAGTGAGTTTACTGTTTTGACTTCTTGTGGGAAATTCTTTTTGTTTCCGGTCCGCTTTGCTTGTGGGGTTCGTCATCGTCCTCGCTTGGTGTGTCGAGCCCCTTGTGTTGACATTGAGTTTGCCGGACTGCTTGAAGACCCAACAATCTCTGTGGGTATGGTTTTGCGGGCTTCGAAGTACCGTAGATTTGGCATATTTTGTCCAAGATTTTGTTTAAGTTGGATAGCTCGTGGCTGTTATCCTTGAGGGGCAGTTTTTTGTGATTCTAACGAGAGCTTTTGAATCCGGCGTTGGCTGCCATGCTCTTGGGCTGCTTCCCTTGTCGTATTTGGTCCTTCTTAACTGCGTCGTGGTTTCCGTTCCATCTCGACTTGGATGTACTTGGGTCGCTGGTACTACATCTTGCCAGCCAACTATCCTCTCCAGCATAAAAGCGGGTCATGAAACTTATTAGATGCGGCCATTGTTCTTGGCTTTTCCTGGCAAGGTGCTGGCATGACCATTCGTCTCGGACGTTGTGTTTGAAAGCTGCTAAGGCTTGGCGTCCGGACGATCGACTATTTGGTTCTTTTGGTGAGGAACTGTTCCGAGAATTTGCGAATGACTCTCCGGGTTGTTGAGTTATGTGACTTAAATCGTCTGCATCGGAGGGCGGACATAAGTCCCTTGAAAATTTGTTCAAAAGAATCCTCGAAATCTCTTCCCAACTTCCAATGGTATTTTCAGGGAGGCTTTTAAGCCGGTGCCGTCTTGGCCCTTTGAGCTTGAGGGTAAGTATTTTTATGGCGTGGAGATCATCTCCTCTAGCCATGTGTATGTGGAGGATGTAATCCTTAATCCAGACTCCGAAGGTCTGTTGTTAAAATCGTATGCCTCTATGTTTACGGGTTCCAAATCCCGCTTAGAAATCCGTGATCCGACACCTCATCGGTGAAACATAGGGGTGTGCGGCACCCTATATTTGGGTGTGCCGTGATGTCCTGGAGATATTTGGCGTGTTGCATTGCTTAGAAGAGCTTGCTTTCTTGGCCGTAGATGGACCTAACTGGGCCATCCTTTTGATCACGAATCCTTATGCGGATCGCGTACCGGCTTAATGTCTTGGCGCCCGCAGCTTGCTATGCTTGTCATGTGGTGAATCTATCGACCCGGGACGCCTCTTTGTTCTTTGATTGCGGGGCTCTAAGGCCTCCTCATCGACCGTGGGCAGTAGTTGCGCTTTGGGTAGCTCTTTGTTTGGCGGCTGTCGCCGTGTTGTCTATGGTGTTGAGTACTTTGCTCCATCTGATGCAGTGCATCTTCCGCTGTTTTGAGCTTCCGCTTACCTTTTTCAGAGCTACAGCGTAGTGGCGACGAGTCTTTTGTGGAGTTCTTCTTACGCTCCAACAACTTGTCCGGTGTGAGATCGTACGGACTATTATCTTCACGGGGACGGGTTGTTTATCCAAGTTGTCTGTTCAGACGGTTGTTACGTAAATCGTCCACGGTTCGACACCTGCTCTATGGCTAGATGCATGTATGGCGCCGTCTTTGTCGGCGGGACTTTGTGCTGGCGCTTTCGTCCACCGTCTTGACCGCTTTTAACGGATTTATCCTTTGTAGCGTCCGTTGTTCCTAAATTCGTTAGTTCCTTTAGGTGTATCCACCATGTATACATCGTGAGATGGGGTGGCTATCCCGATTACCACCATGGAGTCTTTGGTTCGTGAGATTATCTCCTACATAAATCGTCCATACCGTCGATGTCTTGAATCGAAATTGACCACGTCGTTTAAACTATCGGCGGTGGCTATGAAGTGGGTGGTGGGTGGGTGTTGAATTTCTTGATAAATCGCATCCCAACCTTCTGACCATAGTCCGGCAGAGGCTCTCCGATAAAGAGAGAGAGACTTTAGTGAATTCAGGATGTCGCCAAAGGGCGAAGTGCTTTGAAAGATGTCATGGCAGTGAACTCCATAACCGGGCGCCCAACCGGATTCGATTGGCGAGGCGCGGGAGGTTTGGAGTCCGGAGAGGAAGTCCGGCACCTCGGAGTCACAGGCCATAAAGAATGAGAGATGGTGTTCGGTTCAATCGCCAGAGAGATCGTAGCCCCAGGCGGTGTCCAGCCACTCGTCCTCGATCGTGGAGTCGGCTCCGAGCTAAGTGAGTCGGGAGCTGGCGCGGGTCTGACCTCAAGGCAATCGCTCGGCCCAGCAGAGCTAGATCGTGCCCATCGAAGCGATCTTGTGGCGGCCTTGGCTGTGGCTCGAACTCGTCGAAGATCAAGTCTCCTTGAATGTCGGCCGTGTAGTTCAAACTCCCAAATCTGACCTGATGGCCGAGGTAGCCGATTCGCTTAGATGACCAAGTGAATTGTATGATGCAAAGCCGCCGAATCTGAAGATCTGTCTTGGGAGAAAGGTCTCACCTGGACCAGCGCCCGTTGTTGATGATCGGAAGGAGCCATCGGACCTAAAGGTGGCACAGCACGGAGGAACTCTCAATGAAAGCACCAATGTCGGTGTCAAAACCGGCGGATCCTGGGTAAGGGCCCCAGGCTTTGTGCGTCTAGGCGGATGGTAACAGGAGACAAAGGGACACAATGTTTTTACCTGTGTTCGGGCCCTCTCGATGGAGGTAAAACCCTACTCACCTTGATTAATATTGATGATATGGGTAGTACAAGAGTAGATCTACCACGAGATCAAAGAGGCTAAACCCTAGAAGCTAGCCTATGGTATGATTGTTGTTAGTCCTACGGAATAAAACCATCCAGTTTATATAGACACCGGAGAGGGTTAGGTTACCTGAGTAGGTTACAATGGTAGGAGATGTACATATCCGTATCGCCAAGCTTGCCTTCCACTCCAAGGAAAGTCCCATGGGACACGGGACAAAGTCTTCAATCTTGTATCTTCATAGTCCGAGTCCCATAGCGGTGATAATTGACTATCGGACACCCCTAATCCAGGACTCCCTCAACGGTGAGTAATAATAGTCCACGAAACGGGTAAGAATTGGCCAAAACTATGAGTGTTAGCGACGGACATGTAAATGCACCTCGGGGATCGTCAATAGTGGAAATCGCTCTTGGACCACAAAACGGTGAGTAATAGTGCACGAAACAGACCAGAATCGGCCAAAATTGTGATCTTGATGACCAACGCGTAAACGGACCCCGGGGTTCGTCAATTGTGGAAATCATTCCGGGACTCCACAACTGAGTAATAGTCCAACAAACGGGCTAGAATCGGCCGAACTGCGATTGTTGATGACGGACAAGTAAGCGCACCTTGAGGATTGACAACCATGGAAATCGCTCCGGGACCCCAAAACGGTGAGTAATAGTCCTCGAAACGTGCCAGAATCGGTAAAATCCGCGAGTGTTGATGACCGACACGTAAACGCACCCTGGGGTTCTTCAATCGTGGAAATCACTCAGGGACCCCAAAACATTGAGTAATAGTCCAAGAAACGGGCCAGAATCAGCCAAAACTGCGACTGTTGATGGCCGACACGTAGGTGCACCTTGGGGTTCAACAACTATGGAAATCGCTTTGGGACCCCAAAACGGTGAGTAATAGTCAATGAAACGGGTCAGAATTGGCCAAAACTGTGAGTAATAGTGAACGAAACGGACCAGAATTAGCCCAAACTGTGAGTGTTGATGACCGACACGTAAGCGCACCTTGGGGTTCCACAACCATGGAAATCGATTTGGGACCCCAAAACGGTGAGTAATAGTCCACGAAACGGGCCAGAATCGGCCAAAACTGTGAGTGTTGATGACCGACACGTACGCGCACTTGGTTCATCAATCATGGAAATCACCGAGGACCCCAAAACGGTAGAGTAATAGTTCAAGGAACAGGGCGAATCGCCCAAACTGTGAGTCTTGATGACCGACGCAGCGTAAGCGCAGCTTGAGGTTGGACAACCATGGAAATCGATTTGGGACCCCAAAACGGTGAGTAATAGTCCATGAAATGGGCCAGAATCGGCCGAAACCGTGAGTGGTGATGACCGACACGTAAACGCACCCCGGGGTTCGTTAATCGTGGAAATCACTCTGGGACCCCAAAACAGTGAGTGTTAATGACCGACACGTAAACGCACCCCGGGGTTTGTCAATCGTGGAAATCACTCCGGGACCACAAAACAGTGAGTAATAGTCCAAGAAACGGGCCAGAATCGACCCAAACTGTGAGTGTTGATGACCGACACGTAAGCGCACCTTGGGGTTCGACAACCATGGAAATCGATTTGGGACACCAAAACGGTGAGTAATAGTCCAAGAAACGGGCCAGAATCGTCCAAACCCGTGAGTGTTCATGACCGACACATAAACACACCCCGGGGTTCGTTAATGGTGGAACTCACTACGGGACCCCAAAACTGTGAGTAATAGTCCACGAAACGGGCCAGAATCGGCCAAAACTGTGATTGTTGATGACCGACACGTAAACGCACCCCGGGGTTCGTCAATCGTGCAAATCACACCGGGACCCGAAAACAGTGAGTAATAGTCGAGGAAACGGGCCAGAATCGGCCAGAACTATGAGTGTCGATGACCGACACGTAAGCGCATCTCGTGTTTCAACAACTATGGATATCGCTTCGGGACCCCAAAACGATGAGTGGAAATGACGTACACGTAACGGTTAAGACTTGGCCAAAACTGTGAGTGTTAATGACGTACACGTAAACGCACCCCGGGGATCGTCAATAGTGGCAATCGCTCTGGGACCCCAAAAGGATGAGTAATAGTGCACAAAACGGACGAGAATCGGCCAAAATTTTGATTGTTGATTACCAACGCGAAAACGCACCCCGGGCTTCGTCATCGTGGAAATCACTCCGGGACCCCACAGCCGAGTAATAGTCCTAGAAACGGGTTAGAATCGGCCCGAACTGTGATTGTTGATGACAGACACGTAAACTCACCTTGGGTTTGACATCCATGGAAATTGCTTCGGGACCCCAAAACGGTGAGTAATAGTCCTCAAAACGGGCCCGAATCGATAAAATCCGCGAGTGTGATGACCGACACGTAAACGCACCCTGGGTTCTTCAATCGTGGAAATCAACCCGGGACCCCAAAACAGTGAGTAATAGTCCAAGAAACGGGCCAGAATCGGCCAAAACATCGACTGTTGATGGCCGACACGTAGGTGCACCTTGGGGTTCAACAACTATGGAAATCGCTTTGGGACCCCAAAATGGTGAGTAATAGTCGACGAAACGGGTCAGAATTGGCCAAAACTGTGAGTGTTGATGACGGACACGTAAACACACACCGGGGATCGTCAATCGTGGAAATTGCTATGGGACCCCAAAACGGTGAGTGATAATGAACGAAACGGACCAGAATCGGCAAAAATTGTGAGTGTTGATGACCGATACGTAAACGCACCTCGGGGTTCGTCAATCGTGGAAATCACTCCGGGACCCCAAAAGTGAGTAATAGTCCAGGAAACGGGCCAGAATCGGCGCAAACTGTGATTGTTGATGATGGACACGTAAGCGCACCGTGGGGATTGACAACCATGGAAAACGCTTTGGGACCCCAAAACGGTGAGTAATAGTCCATGAAACGGGCCAGAATCGGCCAAAACATCGACTATTGATGGCCGACACGTAGGCGCACCTTGGGGTTCAACAACTATGGAAATCGCTTTGGGACCCAAAATGGTGAGTAATAGTCGACGAAACGGGTCAGAATTGGCCAAAGCTGTGAGTCTTGATGGCGGACACATAAACGCACACCGGGGATCGTCAATCGTGCAAATCGCTATGGGACCCCAAAACGGTGAGTAATAGTGAACGAAACGGACAAGAATCGGACAAAATTGTGAGTTGTGATGACCGACACGTAAACGCACCTCAGGGTTCGTCAATCGTGGAAATCACTCCGGGACCCCAAAAGTGAGTAATAGTCCAGGAAACGGGCCAGAATCGGCGCAAACTGTGATTGTTGATGATGGACACGTAAGCGCACCGTGGGGTTTGACAACCATGGAAATCCCTTTGGGACCACAAAACGGTGAGTAATAGTCCATGAAACGGGCCAGAATCGAAAAAACCGTGAGTGTTGATGACCGACACGTAAACCCACCCCGGGGTTCGTAAATCTGGGAAATAACATCGGGACCCCAAAACAAAGTGAGTAATAGTCCAAGAAACGGGCCAGAATCGGCCCAAACTGTGAGTGTTGATGACCGACACGTAAGCGCACCTTGGGGTTCGACAACCATGGAAATCGATTTGGGACCACAAAATGGTGAGTACTAGTCCACGAAACGGGCCAGAATCGGCCAAAACCGTGAGTGTTCATGACCGACACATAAACGCACCCCGGGTTCGTTAATCATGGAAATCACTCCAGGACCCCAAAACAGTGAGTAATAGTCCACGAAACGGGCCAGAATCGGCCAAAACTATGAGTGTCGATGACCGACACGTAAGCGCACCTTGGGTTTCAACAACTATGGAAATCGCTTGGGGACCCCAAAACGGTGAGTGATAGTCCATGAAACGGGTAAGAATTGGCCAAGATTGTGAGTGTTGACGACGGACACGTAAACACACCCCAGGGATCATCAATAGTGGAAATCACTTTGGGACCCCAAAATGGTGAGTAATAGTGCACGAAACGGACCAGAATCGGCGAAAATTGTGATTGTTGATGACCGACACGTAACGCACCCCGGGATTCGTCAATCGTGGAAATCACTCCAGGACCCCAAAACCGAGCGATAGTCCACGGGCCAGAATCGGCTTAAACTGCTAGTCTTGATGACCAACACGTAAGCACAACTGGGGTTCGACAAGCATAGAAATCGCTTTGAGACCACTAAACGGTGAGTAATAGTCTAGGAAACAGGCCAGAACCGACCAAAATTGTGAGTGTTGATGACCGACACGTAAGCGCACCTTGGGGTTCGACAACCACGGAAATCGATTTGGGACACCAAAACGGTGAGTAATAGTCCATGAAACGGGCCAGAATCGGCCAAATCCGTGAGTGTACATGACCGACACATAAACGCACCCCGGGGTTCGTTAATCGTGGAAATCACTCCGGGACCCCAAAACAGTGAGTAATAGTCCACAAAACGGGCCAGAATCGGTCAAAACTGTGAGTGTTGATGACCAACACGTAAACACACCCCGGGGTTCGTCAATCATGGAAATCACTCCGGGGCCTCAAAACAGTGAGTAATAATCTAGGAAACGGGCCAGAATCGGCCAAAACTGTGAATTTCGTTTCGGGACCCCAAAACGGTGAGTAATAATAATCCACGAAACGGGTAAGAATTGGCCAAAACTGTGAGTGTTGATGACGGACACGTACACGCACCCCGGGGATTGTCAATCATGGAAATCGCTATGTGACCCCAAAACGGTGAGTAATAGTGAACGAAACGGACCAGAATCGGCCAAAATTGTTAGAGTTGATGACCGACACGTAAACGCACCTCGGGGTTCATCAATCATGGAAATCACCCCGGGACCCCAAAAGTGAGTAATAGTCCAAGAAACGAGCTTAATCGAAGGCGAATCAGCGATTGTTGATGACGGACACGTAAGCGCACCTTGGGTTTGACAACCATGGAAATCGCTTCGGGACCCCAAAACGGTGAGTAATAGTCCTTGAAACGGGCCAGAATCGATAAAAACCGCGAGTGTTGATGACCGACACGTAAACGCACCCTAGGTTCTTCAATCGTGGAAATCACTCCGGGACCCCAAAACAGTGAGTAATAGTCGAAGAAACGGGCCAGAATCGGCCAAAACTGCGATTGTTGATGGCCGACACGTAGGCACACCTTGGGGTTTAACAACTATGGAAATCGCTTCAGGACCCCAAAACGGTGAGTAATAGTCCACGAAACGGGTCAGAATTGGCCAAAACTATGAGTGTTGATGACGGAAACGTAAACGCACACCGGGGATCGTCAATCGTGGAAATCCCTATGGGACCCCAAAACGGTGAGTAATAGTGAACGTAACGGACAAGAATCGGACAAAATTGTGAGTGTTGATGACCGACATGTAAACGCACCTCAGGGTTCGTCAATCGTGGAAATCACTCCGGGACCCCACAAGTGAGTAATAGTCCAGGAAACGGGCGAGAATCGGCGCAAACTATGATTGTTGATGATGGACACGTATGTGCACCATGGGGTTTGACAACCATGGAAATCGCTTTGGGACCCCAAAACGGTGAGTAATAGTCCATGAAACGGGCCAGAATCGAAAAAACCGTGAGTGTTGATGACCGACACGTAAACCACCCGAGGGTTCGTCAATCTTGGAAATCACTTCGGGACCCCAAAACAGTGAGTAATAGTCCAATAAACGGGCCAGAATCGGCCCAAACTGTGAGTGTTGATGACCGACACGTAAGCGCACCTTGGGGTTCGACAACCATGGAAATCGATTTGGGACCACAAATGGTGAGTAATAGTCCATGAAACGGGCAAGAATCGGCCAAAACTGCAAGTGTTGATGACGACACGTAAACGCACCCCAGGGTTCGTTAAACGTGGAAATCACTCCGGGACGCCAAAACAGTGAGTAATAATCCACGAAACGGGCCAGAATCGGCCAAAACTGTGAGTAACAGTCCACGAAACGGGTCAGAATTGGCCAAAACTATGAGTGTTGATGACGGACACGTAAACGCACACCGGGGATCGTCAATCATGGAAATCCCTATGGGACCCCAAACCGGTGAGTAATAGTGAGACGGACCAGAATCGGACAATATCGTGAGTGTTGATGACCGACACGTAAACGCACCTCGGGGTTCGTCAATCGTGGAAATCACTCCGGGACCCCAAAAGTGAGTAATAGTCCAGGAAACGGGCCAGAATCGGCCCAAACTGTGATTGTTGATGATGGACACATAAGCGCACCTTGGGGTTTGACAACCATGGAAATTTCTTTGAGACCCAAAACGGTGAGTAATAGTCCATGAAACGGGCATGAACTGACAAAACCGTGAGTGGTGATGACCGACACGTAAACGCACCCAGGGGTTCGTTAATTGTGGAAATCACTCCGGGACCCCAAAGCAGTGAGTAATAGTCCAGGAAACGGGCCAGAATGGGCCAAAACTGTGAGTGTCGATGACCGGCACGTAAGCGCACCTTGGGTTTCAAGAACTATGTAAATCGCTTCGGGACCCCCAAAAGGTGAGTAATAGTCCACGAAACGGGCAAGAATTGGCCAAAACTGTGAGTGTTGACGACGGGCACGTAAACGCATCCCGGGGATCGTCAATAGTGGAAATCGCTTTGGGACCCCAAAACGATGAGTAATAGTGCATGAAACGGACCAGGATCAGCCAAAATTGTGATTGTTGATAACCGACACGTAAACACAGCCCGGGGATCGTCAATCATGGAAATCACTCCGGGACCCCAAAACCGAGTAATAGTCCACGAGCCGGAATCGGCCCAAATTGCGAGTCTTGACGACCAACACGTAAGCACACCTTGGGGTTCGACAATCATAGAAATCGCTTTGGGACCACTAAAGTGTGAGTAATAGTCTAGGAAACAGGCCAGAATCGGCCAAAACTGTGAGTGTTGATGACCGACACGTAAACGCACCCCAGGGTTCGTCAATCGTGGAAATCACTCCAGGACCCCAAAACAGTGAGTAATAGTCGAAGAAACGGGCCAGAATCGGCCCAAACTGTGAGTGTTGATGACCGACACGTTAGCACATCTTGGAGTTCGGCAACCATGGAAATCGATTTGGGACCCCAAAATGGTGAGTAATAGTCCACGGAACGGGCCAGAATCGGCCAAAACCGTGAGTGGTGAGGTCCGACACGTAAACGCACCCCGGTGTTCGTTAATCGTGGAAATCACTCTAGGACCCTAAAACAGTGAGTGATAGTCCACGAAATGGGCCAGAATCGGCCTAAACTGTGATTGTTGATGACCGACACATAAACGCACCCCGGGGTTCGTGTTAATCGTGGGAATCACTCCGGGACCCCAAAACAAAGCGGTGAGTAATAGTCCGTGAAGCGGGCAGAATCGGCCAAAAGCTGTGAGTGTTGATGACCGACACGTAAGCGCACCTTGGGTTTTAACAACTATGGAAATCGCCGGGATCCCAAAACAGTGTAAAAATGTGATCCACAAAAGCGGGTCGAAATTGGCCCAAAGCGTAGAGTGTTGACGACGGACACGTAAACGCACTTGAGGATCGTCAATCATGGAAATCGCTCTGGGACCCCAAAATGGTGAGTAATAGTGAACGAAATGGACCAGAATCGGCCAAAATTGTGAGTGTTGATGACCGACACGTAAACGCACCCCGGGGTTCGTCAATCGTGGAAATCACTCCGGGACTCCAAAACTGAGTAATAGTCCATGAAACGGGCCAGAATCGGCCAAAACTGCGAGTCTTGACGACCAACACGTAAGCACATCTTGGGGTTCCACAAGCATAGAAATCGCTTTGCGACCACAAAACGGTGAGTAATAGTGCAGGAAACAGGCCAGAATCAGCCAAAACTTTGAGTGTTGATAACCGACATGTAAACGCACCCTAGCGTTCGTCCATCGTGGAAATCACTCCGGGACCCCAAAACAGTGAGTTGTCCAAGAAACGGGCCAGAGTCTGTCCAAACTGTGAGTGTTGATGAACGACACGTAAGCACACCTTGGGGTTCCACAACCATGGAAATCGATTTGGGATCCCAAAACGGTGAGTAATAGTCAACGAGACAGGCCAGAATCGGCCAAAACCGTGAGTGCTGATGACCGACACGTAACGCACCTCGGGGTTCGCTAATCGTGGAAATCACTATGGGACCCCAAAACAGTGAGTAATAGTCCAGGAAACGGGCAAGAATCGGCCAAAACTGTGAGTGTTGATGACCGATATTTGTTGAAGGAGAAAGATGGGATGCCAACCTCAGCATCCCCAAGCTTAGATGCTTGAGTATCCTTTGAAATATTTACTTGGGGTGCCTTGGGCATCCCCAAACTTGAACTCTTGCCTCTCTTTATTCTTCTCATATTGATAGCCCTCGACCTTGGGCACTTCATCCACACAAAACTTTAACAAAAACTTGTGAGATCCGTTAGTGTAATAAAACAAATCACTACCTTTAGGTACTGTAATGAACTGATTCTGTATTTGTATTGATGTTAAATCTACTGTACTCCAACTTCTCTATGGTTCATACCCTCCGATACTACTCATAGATTCATCGAAATAAGCAAACAACACCATAAAAACAGAATCTGTTAAAAACAGAACAGTCTGTAGTAATCTGGAAGTTTGCGAAACTTCTGTAACTCCTAAAATTATAAAATATATTTGACAATTTGAAAAATTTGTACAGAAGTAATGTGCAAAAAGTTTCAGACCCATTTGACTTTCCAGTAAAAAAGGAAAATTCACACACTACAGCCAAAGTTTCTGTTTTTGTTTTGCACATCATAAACAAGCATTCTAATCATCCTAAAACCAAGGCTTGGCACATTATTTTTATAATACAATGAATATATACAAGGGGATAATTATTTACAGAGAAACTTCCATGAAAAATTCTACATTGTTTCCGTGAGCATGAGCACAAGTGCTCAAGGTCGACCCTCACTTCTTCAATGCAAAACCTTCCAATCACTTCTCTTTTTGAAAAACTTTTTAGGCATGAGAGGCAAGTAATTTTTTCAGTGATATTCTCTCAAGCCCTATCTGCCACTGATACAACTCTACGTGCACCGAACGTTTGCTTCCAACTAGCAACGAGAAATAAAACTACGTTGTGGGTATGAAGAGGATAACTTTGCATGATATCGGAGAGCTAAAACATAAAAGTAGGTGATGTTATCATAAAGTTAGAATATATTACTAAATATTATAAATAGCGAGTGTGGAATAATGGTGGATCGGTGTGTGGAATTGTCCTAAGCAATTGTTAACAAGATTGATAGTCGTCACTGCAATTTCATATGAGGGAGAGGCATAAGCTAACATACTTTCTCTACTTGGATCATATGCACTTATGATTGGAACTCTAGCAAGCATCCGCAACTACTAAAGATCATTAAGGTAAAACCCAACTGTCGGTGTCAAAGCCGGTGGATCTCGGTAGGTGGTCCCGAACTGTGCGTCCAGGCCCAGCGGATGGTAACAGGAGACAAGGGACACGATGTTTTTACCTGTGTTGGGCCCTCTCGATGGAGGTAAAACCCTATTCCTGCTTGATTAATATTGATGATATGTGTAGTACAAGAGTAGATCTACCACGAGATCAAAGAGGCTAAACCCTAGAAGCTAGCCTATGGTATGATTGTTGTTAGTCCTACAAACTAAAACCCTCAGGTTTATATAGACACCGGATAGGGTTAGGGTTACCTGAGTCGGGTTACAATGGGAGGAGATCTACATATTACGTATTTCCAAGCTTGCCTTCCACGCCAAGGAAAGTCCCATCCGGACACGGGAAGAAGTCTTCAATCTTGTATCTTCATAGTCCAGGAGTCCGGCCAACGGTGATAGTTCGGCTATCCGGACACCCCCTAATCCGGGACTCCCTCAGTAGCCCCCGAACCAGGCTTCAATGACGATGAGTCCGGGCGCAAGTGCATTGTCTTCGCATTGCAAGGCGGGTTCCTCCTCCGAATACTTCATAGAAGATTTTGAACACAAGGATAGTGTCCGGCTCTGTAAAATAAGTTCCACATACCACCGCAGAGAGAATAATATTTACACAAATCCAATCTGCTGACGTATTTCGCAGCGTGACATCACACCGCGGCCAAGCCTTTATTCGTTTTTACTGTCCCACCTCAGCGCGTTTAGCGAGGAGGTTTCCTTGGCACGTCTTGTCAAGGTAGATCGTGTCCCCTTATTCGGGATTCTCATCAATACTGGCGTGGGTAACCCAACCGTGCCATTAATTTATGGCGCTTGGGAGACAAGCGAGTTTTACCAGGCTGGTGGGGGCACATAGTTTCGTTCCGCCCATATAAGGGGATAAGGATCCACCTTTTCCATCTACGCCTTCTTCCTCCTTTGCTTATCCATTTCCGCACTTTTCGAGCTCCAGTACCAAGTCCGCACATCCCACCTCAACCTTCTCCAGCCATGTCCAGAGCGGGAGGCAAGTGGATGGCCTCCTCCGTCCGGGAGGGACACATCAAGAAGCTGAGGAAAGCCGGATACTTGTCCAATGACATCACAGACCGGCTCCCCGACAAGGGCAGCTCATCCCCACCCCCAGTGCCCCATGAGAGGGTGGTGTTCCTCACCCATTTCCTCCGCTGGACTAGGTTTCCCACTTCACCCATTTGTCCAGGGACTCATGTTCTACTACGATCTGGATTTCTACAATGCCCGAACTTCATCCTCAACATCTCGGCGCTCATCGTCAGGTGCGTAGGCCTTCCTCTCGCATCCAGCCCCACTTCGGCTTATGGCTGAAGACCTTCAATGTCAAACCGAAGATAGTGGGCGGTCGCCAAGCGGAGTGCGGAGGCGCCATGGTGGGCAAGATGCCCAACGTTACATGGCTCGAGGGCTCCTTCGTGGAGACCATAAAGGGGTGGCAATCGGGGTGGTTCTACATCACCGAGCCGCATGACCCTGAATGGGCAGCGGCCCCCGAATTCCGATCTGGCTTCCCTACACGGCTCACCTCCTGGAAAGAGATGGGCCTGTCATGGGGCAATTCGGAGGAGCAAACCGGACTCCAAACCTGCGTCCAAGACCTGGTGAGCAAGAAGCTCAAACTCGTCAACATGGTCCAGGTCATGCTCATCCGCCGGATCCTCCCGCGCCAACAACAGGAGCTTTCGGTTTGTAGGGAATTTGATCCGGCCTGACATACATCGAACCTCCCCAGTAGGCTCTTCGACACTACATATGAAGACGCCTCGAAGGTGCTGTTCAAGGGCGCCGAGGCTCTACATCCGCCACCGAGGATCGCGGATTCAGCGCCGACATCAAGCCAACGCGGTAAGCTATTTTACCCTTTACGGGTTACTTGTTTTCCATAGTTTGTTCTATGCGCGATCTAAACTCCCTTACCTTTGACAGATTATAGAAGACGGCCGGACAGATTGATCGTCTGCCCTTGCCCGAAGACCCAGGCCGGACGCCCACTTGACAGGGTGCTGGTTCCGGCACCTTACGTGGTGCCGGAGAAGAAGGCCAAGATGAAGGCCACGGGAACTCGAAGAGTTCCCGGCGCCGGGCGGTGTCGGATTCATCGCTCGATGACTCAGGCGCGCACTCCTCCCTCGAGACGCAGGAGGAGGAAGAAGAGGCCTCTCCCCTCCAAATGGGGAGGAACGAAGGAAGGCCGCCTAACCGGGGGGCGGAGGGTCCAAAAGGAAGAACCCTTCCTCCGACTACTCCACCAACGCCGACGACGTCGAAGAGGAGTGGCCATCCAGGCCAAGCCCTGCAAAATCGTAAGAAGTATCCGGATACGAGAATAACTCATGGCGTTCATCTTCTGACGCCAAATATAATCATGCAGTCCGCCCAAGGCCGGGCTTGACGCTTCGTCGAGCGGCTCCCTGGGTTCGTCGGATGTGAATAGCACTTCACTTCCGGCCGCCTCCTCCCCTCGCCCAGCGGATGATGCCGAGGTGGAATCCCAAAAGGGTCCAAGCCAGGAGGTGGTGGTCATGGAGGCGCCGCAAGGCGACCTCCCGGACTCCAGGCGCAGAGGGGATAAAACCCTCAAGGGTTCCAAGTCCGGCCCTAGGCCGGACACAGCACCGGAACCTTCAATGGTTCCAGAATCCGGCAGGCGGTCCCCTAGTAAGAAGAGCAAGCCTAAGACGCCGGTGACCTCCGTCCAACCGGAGGCACCGGATAATCTGCTGGAGGTGCTTAACGGCGCCTCCATCGACGAGGAGCACCGCACTATTATGAGTGTGGTGATTCAGAAGGTTCAGCCCGCCAAGAGCTGGGCCGATCAAGCTCGTGCCATGCCTTCTAACAGTGCTTTGAGGTATGTATTTAGGATATGTAAAAATATTACATGATAGACAAGAGCCTCGATGCTTCGGTTTGGTGTTCGGAAAGAAAAGCTTAACTGAGGATCAAAAAGATATCTGTGCAGGAGTCTAACATAAGTATGTCAATATGGGAATGCAGTTGCGCTGCCGACCTCTCGGCCAAGACCGATCATGGAGGTCGATGCATTGAAGCCGAGCCTCGAGCGGTCCGATAGCGAGCTCGGCCTTGCCAAGTAGCAGCTCGAGGACAAGGAGGGTAAGTAATACCTTATGTAAGTATATAAATAGATGTGGTTGCAAAAATGACAGGACCAACGTGAGTATTACAGGGGCCACAACCGAGGTGGCGACCCTGAAGGAAGCGCTGTCCAAGGCCGAAGACAAGGCGGCCGTGGAGCGCACGGAGCAAGAGAAGCAGGAGGGGCGGGTGGCGGAGGTGCAGCAAGAGCTCCAGGCTCTCGTGGAAAAACACGAGAGTTTGGAGCTTGACTCGAAGACTCGAGAGTCCGAGCTCGCCTTGGCCCTTGAGAGCGCCAAAGCTGCCAAGGCCGAAGCCCAAAAAGCCCTCCAAGAAATTGAGGCGATGAAGAAGATAGCGGCGGGTAAGGCATTCTTTATGCAAAGCAAGCAAGTGAAAGTTAATTACTTGTTACTTACCCGAGTCCGGAGCTCTCCAGGAGCATTCGCAGATCTTCCCCGGAGTGTGTCCGACGCCGCCGCATTCTACCGAGCCGAAGAGGGGAGCTCGACGGAGAAGGTGTTCTGGTCTCAGTATGCTGAGGCCGGACACCCGGTGCCCTTGAGCGACCAGCCTGCAGCTAGTCGAGCTCCATAAGGTGGCTGAACAGGGCCATGAAGGGTCTCATAGTCCGGCTGTGGCTGGGGAAGCCATGCTCGGAGCTACTGGCTGGTGAGGCGGCCGGTGGATGCCTGCCCATGGCTTGAAGTCGCTGGGCCCGTATGCATCGAAGGTGCTCAGAGGGCCCTTGCCCGCATGCTAAAGTGCATCGGGGCAAGATGGACGCCGAGAAGCTTGTGACGGATGGACCACCGGGCAAGGAGCATCGCAAGCCCGAGATGTATTATGAGGGCGTCTCAAGGGTGCCCGCCAGATAGCGGATGAATGCTCCAAAGATGTAATTTTGAGTAAACTTCGCATTTGTGATCCTGTGACGCTGAAAACTTGTTCATATGCGCTTAAGCAACGCTTTTGAATTTAAAATATTACCTTCAGGCGGCCGCTTATTAAATTTGAGAGATGGCGAGTCGTCAAGCCGCTTCGCCCTCGTGCCATGAGTGCCGGTGTTGGGATAAACTTGAGCGCTTTTTCCCATTCTTGGGTCCTTCGAGGAGGCGCCAACACAACGAACAAGGCAATCGGACTATAATGCTTGGACACTCTCACTTAGCCATAGAATTCTATAATTTTAAATTTCGCGAAGCCCGTAGTATTCGGAAGACCGAGTTCGGGCGCTTATCCACGCCTAGGCGGACAAAGCCGACTCCACGCTCTAAGCGGCATAAGTCCTTAGGGACTCGAAAACCTCTCGAACAGCGACCAGCTCTCGCCCCTATCATGACGGGTCAGTTTTAGCTTTCTCCATCGAGGTGCTTAGCCCTGCTCAACGGGGCACAATCGCAGTGGTTCTCCCAGGCCGCTACCTTAGCCGATATAACGGAACGTAAGGTACCAAAACATGGGAGCCGGGCAAACCCAACTATTGACCCAAGACATGATTCGGAGCCGATGCATATAATGCTATAAGTTCGGGTGCACTTTTCGTGAGAGTGTTCGGACTTCTCACACCATGTTCTGGGGCACGTAAGCCCCTAGTGTATTGGCCGTACCAAAGTGTACGGTTGCAACATGTCAGTAATGAACATATATAGGTAAAAAAGGGAATGCAATAATAGACAAAAGCTATGTATTGTTTATTCGAAAAGGCTGCGGTAAAAGCAGGACGATACAAATAGTGCGATAAGCAAGAGATGGGACTATTTGACATGTCCCTCCATAGGCGAAGCTGCGGATGATATGCAAAACAAGTATACTGCTAGTTCTAGAGACCACCTGGACACTCGACGTATCTTTACGCCTCCCCGGCTGTTGCATCGTGTGTTGGCGATTATCTTGCAGACGGGCCTTCCGTAGAGTGCAGTCCTGAAAGTAAAAAAGAATGACAAAATCGGGAGCACCTAGTGCGGTTGAGCCGCATTTTGGGCATACCGTGGTCGTACCCCTCCCCCTATGCCCATGGTATTTCCAGACCGTGGTTATGTACGCGTAGTATTGGTTTCGCAATTTCGCGAGGGCTGGGGTTGGGGCCGCATTGCTACGCTTGCTCGGAACGTGCCAGCGGTCTTGTTGTAGGTTACTCCGGGCGCGCTTGACGGTGTCCGGACGTTTAATAGCCGGACTGGAGAATTGCCTTGAGAGGCTGCTTTGTACTTCCGTCGCGAGGGCCGCTGTATGCTCCTCCGTTCGGAGAGAGCGTTCAGTGTTTCCGTTGACCGTAATGACTCCTCGAGGGCATGGCATCTTGAGCTTGAGGTAGGCGTTGTGCGGCACCGCATTGAACTTTGCGAATGTGGTTCGTCCGAGCAGTGCGTGATAGCCACTGCGGAACGGGACTATGTCGACGATTAACTCCTCGCTTCGGAAAGTATCCGGGGATCCGAAGTCCACCTCAAGTGTAACCGAGCCTGTCTGATTGGCCTCTACACCTGGTATGACGCCTTTAAAGGTCATCTTTGTGGGTTTAATCCTTGAGGGATCTATGCCCATTTTTCGTGTATCCCTCGATAAAGCAGGTTCAGGCTGCCGCCGCCAGTCCATAAGGACTCTAGTGAGGTGAAATCCGTCAATGATTGGGTCTAGAACCACGCGCGAATCCACCATGGCGGATGCTAGTGGGGGGGCCCCATCGATCAAAAGTGATCGGGCAGGAGGACCATGGGTTGAACTTTGGGGCGACTGGCTCCAACGCATATACTTCCCTGAGTGCATGCTTCCGCTCCCTTTTGGGGATGTGGGTTGCGTATATCATGTTTACCGTCCGCACTTGTGGAGGGAATCCCTTCTGTCCCCTATTGTTCGGCGGCCGGGGCTCCTCCTCGTCATCGCTATGCAGCCCCTTGTCTCTGTTTTCGGCACTTAACTTGCCTGCCTGCTTGAACACCCAACAATCCCTGTTGGTGTGATTGGCTGGTTTTTCGGGGGTGCTGTGTATCCGCACGCAGCGATCGAGTATTCGGTCCAAAGCTGGGCCGGGCCCGAGTATTTCTTTTAAATGGTTTTTCAATGACCGGGTTTAGAGCCTCTAAATCCGGCATTAACTGTCGTATCCTCAGCATTGTCGCCGTTAATGTGGCGCTTGTGCTTGTTGCGATGCGACCTGCCATTGCTGTCCTTGGTATCTGAATTAACAGGGCTCTTGGTCATGTTATTACTACGAGCTAGCCAGCTGTCTTCTCCCGCGCAAAAGCGTGTCATGAGTGTTGTGAGGGCTGCCATGGATTTCGGCTTTTCCTGTCCTAGGTGCCGGGCAAGCCACTCGTCACGGATGTTATGTTTGAAGGCTGCAAGGGCCTCTACGTCCGGACAGTCGACTATTTGATTTTTCTGGTTAGGAACCGTGTCGGAATTGTGCGGCGATTCCTCCGGCCGCTGAATTATGTGGCTTAGGTCATCGGCGTCTGGTGGTCGCACATAGGTGCCCTGGAAATTGTCGAGGAATGCGGCTTCCAGGTCCTCCCAACAACCAATTGATTCTGCTGGCAAGCTGTTAAGCCAATGCCGAGCTAGTCCTTTAAGCTTGAGTGGGAGGTATTTGATGGCGTGTAGATCATCACCGCGGGCCATGTGGATATGAAGGAGATAATCCTCGATCCATACCGCAGGATCTGTTGTGCCATCGTATGATTCTATGTTTACGTGTTTGTAACCCTCGGGTTTTTGATGATCCTTTACTTCGTCTGTGAAGCATACCGGGTGTCTTGGCGCCTACTGATCTTGGGCTATATCACGACGTAGCTCAAACGATCTTTGTCTACTTTGTTCGGCCCGGCCGGATTTACCATATCCGGTATGACGGTTATCGTCACGTGTCGTGGGGCGCCCACGCGATCCATAGATTTGCCTTGCCTTGTCCTCCAATATATCTCGCAATTCTGGCGCATTTCCCCTTGCCTTGGTATTCTTTGAGAGACGCCGAGGTGCGGCTTGAGTGGAGGGCCGAGAGGCCTCTCGTCGCTGACCACGGTGGCGGTCGGCCGCATCATGCGCTGGTGATATATGTCTAGGTGCTTCCTCCTCTAATCGGGGTAGCAGCCTGCGCTTTTGGTAGCTCTTGGAGGGATGTTCGAGTTCGTACTCTTCGGCCGCAAGGACTTGATCCATCCGCCGCCTAGCAAGTCTTGGTCAGCTCTAAGTTGTTGCTGTTTTTTCTTGAGGCTGCTCGCCGTGGCCATAAGCCTGCGTTTGAAACGCTCTTGTTCGACGGGATCCTCGACACGACAAATTAAAATTCATCGTCGTCGAGGCTTGCCTCGTCTTCGGAGGGAGGCATGTAATTATCGTCCTCTACCTCTCTGTCTGCCGCTCCCTCATGAGGGCTGGTTTCTCCATCCTCCTGCGCTGAATCCTGCTGGAGGGGGTTCTCTTCGGCACTGTCCGGGGTGTTATTGTCTCCCATGCCGGAATCACCATTTTTGTTTTGGCGGATTTAAAGCGCCCTTGTTGGCCGGGCGCTTAGGCTGCTTCTTGGAGGGGTCATACTCCGTTGTTCCATCGCCGTTCCCTTCTTTTGGGGTGTCCACCAAGTATATGTCAAATGATGAGGTGGCCTTCCAAAGCGCCCTGTAGGCGCTGGTTCTTGGTCGCCTCCTGCATCGGGCGTCCATACCGTCGATGTCGCCGGAGTCGAGCATGTCGGTTAAATCATCGGCGATTGGCTCTGAAGTGGGTGGTGGGTGGGCTTTGAATTTCTTATCGTTCCGCATCCCAACCTTGCCGACCATAGTCCGGCCAGGGCTCTCCGATAAAGAGAGAGACTTAAGTGAATTCAAGAAGAATGTCGCCCGAGAAGGGTAAGTGCTTTGAAAGATGTCATGGCGGCGAACTCCATGATCGGGCGCCAATCGGATTCGATTGGTGGGCGCTGGAAGGTTCGGAGTCCGGAGAGGAGTCCGGCACCTTGAACTCGCGGACTTCGCAGAAAGGACAAAGCTGGTGTTCGCTCAATCGCCGTGAGATTGCAACCCCGAGGCGGTGTCCAGCCACCCGCCCTCGATTGGCGATCGGCTCCGAGCTAAGGGTCGGAGCGGACAGCAGCGACCTCGGGCCTTTGTTGCTCGCGAGGCTAGATCATGCCCACAATGCGGCGCGCTTGGCTGTGGCTCGAACCCGTCGAAGATCAAGTCTCCACGGACGTCAGCCGTGTAGTTCAAACTTCCAAATCTGACCTGATGGCCAGGGGCGTAGCTTTCAATCTGCTCCAGATGGCCAAGCGAATTGGCCCGCAGTGCAAAGCCGCCGAATACAAAGATCTGTCCGGGGAGAAAAGTCTCACCCTGGACCGCATCGTTGTTGATGATCGGAGGAGCCATCGGGCCTAAAGATGACGACACAGAGGAACTCTCAATGAAAGCACCAATGTCGGTGTCAAAACCGGCGGATCTCGGGTAGGGGTCCCGAACTGTGCGTCTAGGCAGATGGTAACATGAGCCAAGGGACATGATGTTTTTCCCAGGTTCGGGCCCTCTCGATGGAGGTAAAACCCTACTCCTGCTTGATTAATATTGATGATATGGGTAGTACAAGAGTAGATCTACCACGAGATCAAAGAGGCTAAACCCTAGAAGCTAGACTATGGTATGATTGTTGTTCGTCCTACAGACTAAACCCTCCGGTTTATATAGACATCGGAGAGGGCTAGGGTTACACAGAGTCGGTTACAATGGGAGGAGATCTACATATCCGTATCGCCAAGCTTGCCTTCCACGCCAAGGAAAGTCCCATCCGGACACGGGATGAAGTCTTCAATCTTGTATCTTCATAGTCCAGGAGTCCGGCCAAAGGCTGTAGTCCGGCCATCCGGACACCCCCTAATCCATGACTCCCTCACCAACCATAGCATTAAAGCATCAAGTCCTCTTTATTGCCATACACAACAATCCCTCTTACTCGGGTTTGTGCTTCTGTTCACTCACCAACCCACTATAAGCGAATCATGAACGTATTGCAACACCCTACAGCAGAATCCTCATGCTTGCTTGCGCGACACGGAGGGCACCATAGGACAGCACCAAAATAAAACATACAACTCGTACCAATCTAGATCATCAATGAACCCAAGGACAAAAGATATCTACTCAAAACATCATAGGATGGCAACACATCATTGGATCATAATATGTGGCATAAAGCACCATGTTCAAGTAGGGATTACAGCGGATTGCGGGAGAGTGGACCGCGTAAAAGAGATGAGGATGGTGATGATGATGGTGATGTTGATCAAGACGATCACCCATGGGCGATGATTCCCTCCCGATGGCACTCCGGGCGCCACGAGAGAGAGGAGGAGAGGTTCTCCCCTTGTGCTTCCTCCTCCATGGCTTTCCCCTCTGGTCCTTGGCCTTCATGGCAATGATGGCCCCTCCGAGATCCTCCTCCATGGCCTCCGGTGATGATGGCCCCTCGGCAGGGGTGCCAAAGAGGGCCTAGATTAATTTCTCGTGGCTACCGAGGCTTGCAGCGGCGGAACTCCCGATCTAGGTTAATTTTCCGTGGTTTCTGTATTTATAGGAATTTTTGGCGTCGGTCTCACGTCAAGGAGGTGCACGAGCTGTCCATGAGGCAAGCCCACGCACCCTGGGGGGTGGGCGCACCCCCCACCCTCGTGGGTAGCTCGGGACTCTTCTGGCCCAACTCCGATACTTTTTGGTCTTCTTTTGGTCCATAAAAAATCATAAAAATTTGGCTCGTCAATTGGACTTCGTTTGATATTCCTTTTATGCAAAACTCAAAAACAAGGAGAAAACAGAAGCTGGCACTGGGCTCTAGGTTAATAGGTTATTCCCAAAAATCATATAAAATATCATATAAATGCATATAAAACATCCTAGAAGGATAGTATAATAGCATGAATACTTCATAAATTATAGATACGTTGGAGATGTATCGGCATCCCCAAGCTTAATTCTGCTTTCGTCCTCGAGTAGGTAAATGATAAAAAGAAATAATTTATGAAGTGTGAATGCTAGCAGGTGCACAAGTTTGATCAAAGATAATTTCAATCACCTCTTCTAGCCTCAATATGTGTCATAATAGTAGCTTATCTCATAAAACTTTTCATGATCAAGTAACAATCTATTCACAATGTCAAGTCACGGTTCGTAAACTTCATTGAGAACTAACAAACTATAATCTCACTCATTGAAGCAATTGCAATTTATCATAACATCAGAAAGAGTCATCAATAGAGCTTTTCAGCAAGTTCACATACTCAACTATCTTGTAGTCTTCTATAATTGCTAACACTCATGAAATACTTGTGGTTATGGAGTTTCGTAGGACCTTTGAGAAAGATAGGGGCTTATTGTATTGCCTCCCAACGTATTCACCTTTAGGGTGATGTCAACAATAATAGCCCATGCTAACTTACATCCAATTGGATATATATATATATATATATATATATATATATATATATATATATATATATATATATATATATCATGATCTTTCAAACACGAAGAGCTTGCCAAAGGATAAAATGAAAAGGAAAGGTGAAGATCACCTTGACTCAAGCATAAAGTAAAACATAAAAAAGTAAAAGATAGGCCCTTCGCAGAGGGAAGCAGAGGTTGTCATGCGCTTTTAGGGTTGGATGCACAAAATCTTAATGCGAAACAACGTCACTTTATATTGCCCCTTGTGATATGAACCTTTATAATGCAGTCCGTCGCTTTTATTTCTTCCACATCACAAGATCGTATAAAGCTTATTTCCTCCACACCAATCAATCATAAATATTTAGAGAGCAATTTTTATTGCTTGCACCGATGACAACTTACTTGAGGGATCTTACTCAATCCATAGGTAGATATGGTGGACTCTCATGGCAAAACTGGTTTAAGGGTTTGGGGAAGCACAAGTAGTATCTCTACTTGGTGCAAAGAATTTGGCTAGCATGAGGGGGAAAGGCAAGCTCAAGATGTTCGAAAGGTCAATGACAATATACTTTAACTGAGATGTGAGAAAACATAAACCATTACGTTGTCTTCCTTGTCCAACGTCAACTCTTTTAGCATGTGATATTTAATGAGTGCTCCCAATCATAAAAGGTGTCCAAGATAATATATTTATATGTGAACCTCTCTTTCCTTATTACTTCCTATTAATTGCAACGATGACCAAAACTATGTTTGCCAACTCTCAATAACTTTTATGCCTCATACTTTCTATGTGTGAAATCATCACTAACCATGTTATAAGCATATGAAACATATAAAAATTCAGATTTATGACATTCAATTCATTCCCCCATTTACTCATAGGATATACATGAAGCACATGACTAAATAACAAACTACTCCAAAAAATATGAGTGAAGGACACTGAGTAGTCAAATAATTAACTAGCCATGGGAGGGTCCCTTTTTTTCAATTCAATAATTCAGATCCAATGATTTTATTCAAACAACAATTAAAACAAAATAAAATGACATTCAAGTATAGCACAACTCATGTGAAGAAGCAAAAACTTAGGCTCAACCGATACTAACCGATAGTTGTTGAAGAAGAAAGGTGGGATGCCTAACGGGGCATCCCCAAGCTTAGATGCTTGAGACTTCTTGGAATATTATCTTGGGGTGCCTTGGGCATCCCCAAGCTTGAACTTTTATATCTCCTTAATTCCTCTCATATCATGGTTTCTCTTTTTATCAAAAGCTTCATCCACACCAAACTCAACAAGAACTCGTGAGATAGGTTAGTATAAACCAATGCAAAACCTTATCATTTTCTACTGTAAAAAAACACTAAAAATATTATTCAACATTGCATACTAAATGTCACTTCATATCTAATGCTCCTATCCTAAAATAGAATCATTAAACAAGCAAACATATGCAAACAATGCAGCTATAACAGCAATCTGCCAAAACAGTATAGTCTATAAAGAATGCAAGATTCATCATACTTCCCTAACTCCAAAAATTATGAGAAAAATACTATGCTGTAGAATATTTATCAGATCTCAACTTGCAAAAAGTTTCAACCTTATATCATTCTCTGAATTTTCTAGGGAATTTTTGCAACAGCGGTAAACTTTCTGTTTTCAAACAGCAAGAAGTATATTAGCAAAATAAGCATGGTAAAGGCTATCCTTGACATTTTTATTGAAACTAAAAATGCAAAACACTATTATAAATAACAGCAAGCAAATTCTAACAAAATAAAATGACGCTCCAAGCAAAACACATATCATGTGACGAATAAAAATATAGCTCCAAGTAAGGTATACCGATAGTTTTGAAGACGAAAGAGGGGATGCCTTCCGGGGCATCCCCAAGCTTAGGCGCTTGAGTCTTCCTTGAATATTACCTTGGGGTTCCTTGGGAATCCCCAAGCTTAGGGTCTTTCCACTCCTTATTCTCCTCATATCGATATCTCACCCAAAACTTGAAAACTTCAATCACACAAAACTTAATGGAACCCATGAGATAGGTTAGTATGATAAAGAGTAAACCAAGCACTTTGGTACTGTAAAAGACAAGGTTCATAATTGTTTTCACATAATGCCTACTGTAACATATCCTTTCTACAATTTATATTGAGAAATATAAGCCATAGAAACTAGAAAACAAGCAAACTATGCAATGAAAACAGAATCTGTCAGAAACAGAACAGTCTATAATGATCTGAACAATAACCGTACTTCTACTACTCCAAAAATTATGAAATAAATTGGTGGACGTGAGGAATTTTTCTATTAATATTCTGCAAAAAGAATAAACTCAAAATCACTCTTCTGTAAGAAATGACATCTATTCTCGTGAGCGCAAAGTTTCTGTTTTTTACAGCAAGATCACATTAACTTTCACCCAAGTCTTCCCAAAGGTCCTACTTGGCACTTTATTGACACAAAAGCTATAAAACATGATTAATACAGTAGATTAATCATGTAAACACACAAAAACAGTAAGGGTAAATATTGGGTTGTCTCCCAACAAGCGCTTTTCTTTAATGCCTTTTAGCTAGGCATGATGATTTCAATGATGCTCACATAAACGGTAAGAATTGAAACACAAAGAGAGCATCTTGAAGAATATGACTAGCACATTCAAATCTAACTCACTTCCTATGCCTAGGGATTTTGTGAGCACACAACTTATGGGAACAATAATCAACTAGCATAGGAAGGCAAAACAAGTATAACTTCAAAACTTTAAGCACATAGAGAGGAAACTTGATATTATTGCCACTCCTATAAGCATGTATTCCTCCCTCATAATAATTTTCAGTAGCATCATGGATAGCAACTTTGTTCTCATACTCAATTGGAACCTCTTCCGAAATAGTGGAATCATTACTAGCTAAAGTTGACACTCTTCCAAATCCACTTTCATAAATATCACACTAAGATTCAACACCTCCAAAATAGTGGGATCACTAGTTCCTAAAGTTGACACTCTTCCAAACCCACTTTTAAATGATAGTATTACTCATACTCCAAAGGATATAAGTGAAGTTCATGGAGCATTCTAAAATTAATATAGACTAACCAAGCTCAAAATGTATAAGTGAAGCGCACGAAGCATCCTATAAAACCATACTCAAAAGATTTAAGTGAAGCACAAAGAGCAATTCTATAAAATCATACTTAAGAGATATAACTGAAGCTCATGAAGTATTATATAAATCAATGAAGGGCTATCTCATGCTAGCATGGTTCTAAAGGAAAAATAAAAACACAAAGGACACAAATCATGTGAACGAAGCAAAAACCGAGGTATACCGATATTTGTTGAAGAAGAAAGATGGGATGCCAACCTCAGCATCCCCGAGCTTAGATGCTTGAGTATACTTTGAAATATTTACTTGGGGTGCCTTGGGCATCCCCAAACTTGAACTCTTGCCTCTCTTTATTCTTCTCATATTGATAGCTCCTCGACCTTCGGGCACTTCATCCACACAAAACTTTAACAAAAACTTGTGAGATCCGTTAGTGTAATAAAACAAATCACTACCTTTAGGTACTGTAATGAACTCATTCTTTATTTGTATTGATGTTAAATCTACTTTATTCCAACTTCTCTATGGTTCATACCCTCCGATACTACTCATAGATTCATCGAAATATGCAAACAACACCATAAAACAGAATCTGTTAAAAACAGAACAGTCTGTAGTAATCTGGAAGTTTGCCAAACTTCTGTAACTCCTAAAATTACAAAATAAATTTGAAAATTTAAAAAATTTGTACAGAAGTAATGTGCAAAAAGTTTCAGACCCATTTGACTTTCCAGTAAAAAATGAAAATTCACCTTTTTCACAGCCAAAGTTTCTGTTTTGTTTTGCACATCGTAAACAAACAATCTAATCATCCTAAAACCAAGGCTTGGCACATTATTTTATAATACAATGAATATATACAAAGGAATAATTATTTACAGAGAAACTTCCATGAAAAATTCTACATTGTTTCTGTGAGCATGAGCACAAGTGCTCAAGGTCGACCCTCACTTCTTCAATGCATAACCTTCCAATCACTTCTCTTATTGAAAAACTTTTTAGGAATGAGAAGCAAGTAATTTTTTTGTATTTTCATTCTTTTAAATTTTTTGTATGTTTCACCCAAAACTAAATGGAAACAAAAAGGAAAAACAAAATCAACTTAATGAAGAAAGCAAACAAGCACACACGAGAATATCAACCGCACGCTATTGCTCACGACGGCGGAAAAAGAGCTTGATAATCCCCAAGTGCAAGGAATCATCGTAGCACTTTCCAAAGGTGGAAGTGATAAGTATGGAGTGTCGAACCCACAAGGAGCTAAAGGTAGGATCAATATTCTATCAAGCCCTATCTTCCACTGATATGACTCTACGTGCACCGAACGTTTGCTTCCAACTAGCAACGAGAAATAAAACTATGTTGTGGGTATGAAGAGGATAACTTTGCATGATATCGGAGAGCTAAAACATAAAAGTAGGTGATGTTATCATAAAGTTAGAATATATTACTAAATATTATAAATATGAGTTTGGAATAATGGTGGATCGGTGTGTGGAATTGTCCTAAGCAATTGTTAACAAGATCGATAGTCGTCATTGCAATTTCATATGAGGGAGAGGCATAAGCTAACATACTTTCTCTACTTGGATCATATGCACTTATGATTGGAACTCTAGCAAGCATCATAACTACTAAAGATCATTAGGTAAAACCCAACCATAGCATTAAAGCATCAAGTCCTCTTTATTCCCATACGCAACAATCCCTCTTACTCGGGTTTGTGTACATTCACTCACCAACCCACTATAAGCGGAATCATGAGCGTAGTGCAACACCCTACAAGCTGAGGAATCCCTCACGCTTGCGCGACATGGAGGGCACCATAGGACAGCACCAAAATAAAACATACAACTCGTACCAATCTAGATCATCAATCAACCCAAGGACAAAAGATATCTACTCAAAACATCATAGGATGGCAACACATCATTGGATCATAATATGTGGCATAAAGCACCATGTTCAAGTAGGGATTACAGCGGGTTGCGGGAGAGTGGACCGCGTAAAAGAGATGAGGATAGTGATGATGATGGTGATGTTGATGAAGATGATCACCACGGCGATGATTCCCCTCCCGATGGCACTCCGGCGCCACCGAGAGAGAGGAGGAGAGGATCTCTCCCTTGTGCTTCCTCCTCCATGGCTTTCCCCCTCTGGTCCTTGGCCTTCATGGCGATGATGGCCCCTCCGAGATCGTCCCCGATGGCCTCCGTTGATGATGGCCACCTCCGGGAGGGTGCCAGAGAGGGCCTAGATTTATTTCTCGTGGCTACAGAGGCTTGCGGCGGCGGAACTCCCGATCTAGGTTAATTTTCCGTGGTTTACTGTATTTATAGGAATTTTGGCGTCGGTCTCACGTTAAGGAGGTGCCCGAGCTGTCCACGAGGCAGGCCCATGCGCCCTGGGGGGGCGCCCCCACCCTCGGGGGTAGCTCGGGACTCTTCTGGCCCAACTCCGATACTTTTTGGTCTTCTTTTGGTCCATAAAAAATTGGCTCAAATCAATTGGACTCCGTTTGGTATTCCTTTTCTCGCAAAAAATCAAAAAACAAGGAGAAAAGCAGTAAGGCTGCCTTGGGCTCTAGGTTAATAGGTTAGTCCCAAAAATCATATAAAATATCATATAAATGCATAAAAAAACATCCTAGTAGGATAGTATAATAGCATGAATACTTCATAAATTATAGATACGTTGGAGACGTATCAGTTGACGACGGACACGTAAACACACCCCGGGGATCTCCAATCGTGGAAAACGCTCTTGGACCTCTAAACGGTGAGTAATAGTGCACGAATCGGACAAGAATCAGCCAAAATTGTGAGTGTTGATGACCGACACGTAAACGCACCCCGGGGTTCGTCAATCGTGGAAATCACTCCGGGACCCCAAAACCGAGTAATAGTCCAAGAAAGCGGGCGAGAATCGTGAAAGCGTGATTATTGATGACGAACACGTAATCGCACCTTGGGGTTTGACAACCATGGAAATCGCCGGGACTAAAGCGGTGAGTAATAGTGAACGAAACGGACCAGAATCGACCAAAATTCTGAGTGTTGATGACCGACACGTAAATGCACCCCGGGGTTTGTCAATCATGGAAATCACTTAAGAAACAAGCCAGAATCGGCCCAAACTATGAGTCGACCAACACGTAAGCACATCTTGGGGTTCGACAACAATAGAAATCGCTTTGGGACCACTAAACGGTGAGTAATAGTCTAGGAAACAGGCCCAGAATCAGCCAAAACTGTGAGTGTTGATGACTGAGACGTAAACACACCCTAGTGTTCGTCAATCGTGGAAATCACTCCGGGACCCCAAAACAGTGAGTAATAGTCCAAGAAACGGGCCAGAATCAGCCCAAACTGTGAGTGTTGATGACCGACACGTAAGCGCACCTTGGGGTTCCACAACCATGGAAATCGATTTGGGACCCAAAACGGTGAGTAATAGTCCGCAAGCGGGCGAATCGGCCAAAAGCTGAGTGGTGATGACCGACACGTAACGCAGCCGAGGTTACGTTAATCGTGGAAATCACTCTGGGACGCCAAAACAGTGTGTAATAGTCCATGAAAACGGCCAGAATCAGCCAAAACTGCAATTGTTGATGACCGACATGTAAACGCACCTCGGGGTTCGTGAAACATGGAAATCGCCGGACCCCAAAAGCAGTGAGAGTAATAGTCCACGAAGCGGGCGAGAATCGGCCAAAACTGTTAGTGTTGATGGCCGACTGCGTAAGCGCGCACCTTGGTTTTCAACAACTATGGAAATTGCTTCGGGACCCCAAAACGGTGAGTAATAGTCCACCAAACGGGTCAGAATTGGCGAAAACTGTGAGTGTTGACGACGGACACATAAACGCACCCCGGGGATCGACAATCATGGAAATCGCATTGGTACCCCTAACGGTGAGTAATAGTGCACGAAACGGACAAGAACCGGGAAAATTTTGAGTGTTGATGACCGACACGTAAACGCACCCCGGGGTTCGTCAATCGTGGAAATCACTCTGGGACCCCAAAACCGAGTAATAGTCCAAGAAACGGGCCAGAATCAGCCCAAACTACGTTTGTTGATGACGGACACGTAGGCGCACCTTGGGGTTTCATAACCATGGAAATCGCTTCGGGACCCCAAAACGGTGAGTAATAGTCTTCGAAACGGGCCAGAATCGACAAAAACCGCGATTGTTGATGACCGACACGTAAACGCACCCCGGGGTTCGTCAATCGTGGAAATCACTCCGGGACCCCAAAATAGTGAGTAGTAGTCCAGGAAACGGGCCAGAATCGGCAAAACTGCGACTATTGATGGCCGACACGTAGTCGCAGCTTGGGGTTCAACAACTATGGATATCGCTTCGGGGCCCAAAAACGGTGAGTAATAGTCCACGAAACGGGTCAGAATTGGCAAAAAACTATGAGTGTTGACGACGGACACGTAAACACAACCCGGGGATCGTCAATCGTGGAAATTACTATGGGACACAAAAAACGGTGAGTAATAGTGAACGAAACTGACCGGAATCGGCCAAAATTGTGAGTGTTGATGACCGACACGTAAATGCACCCCGTGGTTCGTCAATTGTGCAAATCACTCTGGGACCCCAAAACCGAGTGATAGTCAAAGAAACGGGCCAGAATTGGCCAAACTGCGTTTGTTGATGACGGACATGTAGGCGCACCTTGGGGTTTGACAACCATAGAAATTGCTTCGGGACCCCAAAACGGTGAGTAATAGTCTTCGAAATGGGCCAGAATCGACAAAAACCGCGATTGTTGATGACCGAACCGTCGCGCGCACCACAGGGTTCGCTAATCGTGGAAATCACTCGAGACCCCAAAATAGAGAGTAATAGTCCAAGAAACGGGCCAGAATCGGCCAAAACTGTAACTGATGATGGCCGACATGTAGGTGCACCTTGGAGTTCAACAACTATGGAAATCACTTCGGGGCCCAAAAAGGGTGAGTAGTAGTCCATGAAACGGCTCAGCATTGGCCAAAACTGTGAGTGTTGACGATGGACACGTAAACGCACCCCGGGGATCGTCAATCGTGGAAATCGTTCTGGGACCCCAAAACAGTGAGTAAAAGTGGACGAAACGGACCAGAATCGGCCAATATTGTGAGTGTTGATGACCGACACATAAACGCACCCCGGTGTTTGTCAATCGTGGAAATCACTCCGGGACCCCAAAACCGAGTAATAGGTCAAGAAACGTGCCAGAATCAGCCAAAACTGCTAGTCTAGACGACCAACACGTAGGCACACCTTGGGGTTCGACAACCATATAAATCGCTTTGGGACCACAATATGGTGACTAATAGTTCAGGAAACAGGCCAGAATCGGCCAAAACTCTGAGTGTTGATGACCGACACGTAAACGCACCCAAGGATTCATCAATTGTGGAAATCACTCCGGGACCCCAAAACAGTGAGTAATAGTCCTAGAAACGGGCCAGAGTCGGCCCAACTGTGAGTGTTGATGACCCACACGTAAGCGCACCTTGGGGTCCACAACCATGGAAATTGATTTGGGATCCCAAAACGGTGAGTAATAGTCCATGAAACCGGCCTGAATCGGCCAAAACTATGAGTGTTGATGACTGAGACGTAAACGCTCCCCAGGGTTCGTCAATCGTGAAAATCACTCCGGGACCCCAAAACATTGAGTAATAGTCCAAGAAACGGGCCAGAATCGGCCAAAACTGTGAGTGTTGATGACCGACACGTAAGCGCACCTTGGGATTCGACAACCATGGATATCGCTTCGGGACCCCAAACGGTGAGTAATAGTCCATGAAACGGGCCAGAATCGGCCAAAAATGTGAATGTTCATGACCGACACATAAACGCACCCCGGGGTTCGTTAATCATGGAAATAACTTCGGGACCCCAAAATAGTGAGTAATATTCCACGAAACGGGCCAAAATCGGCCAATACTATGAGTGTTGATGACCGACACGTAAACGCACCCCGGGGTTTCATACGTATCCAACGTATCTATAATTTTTGATTGCTCCATGCTACTTTATCTACTGTTTAGGACTATATTGGACTTTATTTTCTAGTTTTATATTATTTTTGGGACAAACCTATTTACCGGAGGCCCAGCCCAGAATTGCTGTTTTTTGCCTATTTCAGTGTTTCGAAGAAATGGAATATCAAACGGAATCCAAACGGAATAAAACCTTCGGGAACGTGATTTTCTCACCGAACGTGATCCGAGAGACTTGGACCTGCTCCAAGGAACAAAGAGGAGGTCACGCGTGGGTGGGGCGCCCCTACGCCCTACCTCGTGGGCCCCTGTTGCTCCTGACGTACTCCTTCCTCCTATATATACCACGTACCCTCAGCGGATCGAATACGGAGCCAAAAACCTAATTCCACCGCGCCGCAATTTTCTGTGTCCACGAGATCCCATCTTGGGGCCTGTTCGGAAACTCACCGAGAGGGTCGATTATCACGAGGGCTTCTACATCATCATAGCCCCTCCGATGAAGTGTGAGTAGTTTACCTCAGACCTTCGGGTCCATAGTTAGTAGCTAGATGGCTTGTTCTCTCTTTTTGGATCTCAATACAATGTTCTCCCCCTCTCTTGTGGAGATCTATTCGATGTAATCTTTTTTTTGCGTGTGTTTGTTGAGACCGATGAATTGTGGGTTTATGATCTAGCTTATCTATGAATAATATTTGAATCTTCTCTGAATTCTTTTATGTATGATTGAGTTATCTTTGCAAGTCTCTTCGAATTATCCGTTTGGTTTGGCCAACTAGATTGGTAGTTCTTGCAATGGGAGAAGTGCTTAGCTTTGGGTTCAATCTTGCGGTGTCATTTAGCGATGACGATGGAAGGCTGACAAGGCACGTATTGTATTGTTGCCATAGAGGATAACAAGATGGGGTTTTATCATATTGCATGAATTTATCCATCTACATCATGTCATCTTGCTTAAGAAGCGTTACTCTGTTTTAACTTAATACTCTAGATGCATCTTTGGATAGCGGTCGATGAGTGGAGTAATAGTAGTAAATGCGAAGTCGTTTCGGTTTACTTGTCTCGGACGTGATGCCTATATACATGATCATACCTAGATATCCTCATAACTATGCTCGAGTTCTATCAATTGCTCAACAAAGAATTTGTTCACCAAGTAGAATACTTATGCTCTTGAGAGAAGCCACTAGTGAAACCTATGGCCCCGGGTCTATTTTCATCATATCAATCTCCATCACTTTAATACTTGCTTTGCTTTTACTTTGCCTTTTACTTTTCACTTTGCATCTCTATATCAAAAAATACAAAAATATTATTTATCATCTCTATAAGATCTCACTCTCGTAAGTGACCGTGAAGGGATTGACAACCCCTAATCGCGTTGGTTGCGAGTAGCTATCATTTTGTGCAGGTACGAGGGACTTGAGCGTGGCCTCCTACTGGATTGATACCTTGATTCTCAAAAACTGAGGGAAATACTTACGCTACTTTGCTGCATCATCCTCTCTTCTTCAGGGAAATCCAACGCAGTGCTCAAGAGGTAGCAAGAAGAATTTCTGGCGCCGTTGCCGGGGAGTCTGCGTGAAAGTCAACATACCAAGTACCCATCACAATCCCTATCTCTCCCATTACATTATTTGCCATTTGCCTCTCGTTTTCCTCTGCCCCACTTCACCCTTGCCGCTTTATTAGCCCTCTATTTCCCAATCTCCTCCTTTCTTTTCCGTTCGCCTTTTCTCGCTTGCCTTTTGTTTGCTCGTGTGTTGGATTGCTTGTTTGTCGCGATGGCTCAAGATACTACCAAATTGTGTGACTTCACCAACACCAATAATAATGATTTCCTTAGCACTCCGATTGCTCCTCTTGCCAATACCGAATCTTGTGAAATCAATACTGCTTTGTTGAATCTTGTTATGAAAGATCAATTCGCCGGCCTTTCTAGTGAAGATGCCGCTACTCATCTGAATAGCTTCGTTGATTTGTGTGATATGCAAAAGAAAAAAAATGTCGATAATGATGTCGTTAAGTTGAAGCTATTTCCTTTTTCTCTTAGAGATCGTGCTAAAGCGTGGTTTTCGTCTTTGCCTAAAAATAGTACTGATTCTTGGAATAAGTGCAAAGATGATTTTATCTCTAAGTACTTTCCTCCCGCTAAGATCATCTCTCTTAGGAATGATATTATGAATTTTAAGCAACTTGATCATGAACATGTTGCACAAGCTTGGGAGAGAATGAAATCAATGATACATAATTGTCCTACTCATGGTTTTATTTTGTGGATGATTATACAAAAATTTTATGCCGGATTGAATTTTGCTTCTAGAAATCTTTTAGATTCGGCCGCGGGAGGCACTTTTATGGAAATCACTTTAGGAGATGCTACTAAACTCCTAGATAATATTATGGTTAATTATTCTCCATGGCACCTTTGAAAGATCTACTAATAAAAAAGTGCATGCGATAGAAGAAATCAATGTTCTGAGTGGAAAGATGGATGAACTTATGAAATTATTTGCTATTAAGAGTGTTTCTTCTGATCCTAATGATATGCCTTTGTCTACTTTGATTGATAATAATAATGAATCTATGGATGTGAATTTTGTTGGTAGCAATAATTTGGTAACAACGCATATAGAGGGAATTTTAATCCTAGGCCTTATCCTAGCAATCCTTCTAATAATTATGGAAATTCCTACAACAACTCTTGTGGAAATTTTAATAAGATGCCCTCTGAATTTGAGAATAGTGTTAAAGAGTTTATGAATTCACAAAATAATTTTAATGCTTTGCTTAAGGAGAAATTGCTTAAAGTTGATGATTTGGCTAGAAACGTTGATAGAATTTCTCTTAAAATTGATTCTTTAAAGCTTAGATCTATTCCTCCTAAGCATGATATCAATGAGTCTCTCAAAGATATGAGAATTTCCATTGATGAGTGCAAAGAAAAGAACCGCTAGGATGCGTGCTTCCAAAGATGCCTTTATTAAAGCGTGTTCTTCCAATTCCTATGAAAATCAAGATGAAGATTTAAAAGTTATTGATGTTTCCCCCATTAAATCTTTGTTTTGCAATATGAATCTTGATGAAACTGAATATGATCTTCCTTTACCTAGAGGGCGTTCTAAGAATTCGGAGTTTTTAGATCTTGATGATGAAATTGATAAATGTGGGATTGAAAGAAATAAAAATCTAGATGATGTTAAACCCACTATTTTGGATCTCAAGGAATTTAATTATGAAAATTGCTCTTTAATTGATTGTATTTCCATGTTGCAATCCGTGCTAAATTCTCCTCATGCTTATAGTCAAAACAATGCCTTTACCGAACACATTGTTGATGCCTTGATGCAATCTTATGAAGAAAAACTTGAGTTGAAAGTTTCTATCCCTAGAAAACTCTATGATGAGTGGGAACCTACTATTAAGATTAAAATTAAAGGTTATGAGTTTCATGCCTTGTGTGATTTGGGTGCTAGTGTCTCTACTATCCCCAAAACTTTGTGTGATTTGCTAGATTTCGTGACTTTGATGATTGCTCTCTAAATTTGCATCTTATGGAGTTCCACTATTAAAAAGCCTATGGGAAGAATTAATGATGTTCTTATTGTTGCAAATAGGAATTATGTGCCCGTAGATTTTATCGTTCTTGATATAGGTTGCAATCCTTCTTGCCCTATTATTCTTGGTAGACCTTCCTTAGAACGATTGGTGCGATTATTGATATGAAGGAAGGGAATATTAGATTTCAATTTCCATTAAAAAGGGCATGGAACACTTTCCTAGAAAGAAAATAAAATTACCATATGAATATATCATGAGAGCCACTTATGGATTGCCTACCAAAGATGGCAATACTTAGATCTATCTTTGCTTTTATGCCTAGCCAGGGGCATTAAACGATAGCGCTTGTTGGGAGGCAACCCAATTTTATTTTTAGTTTTTTTGCTTTTGCTTCTGTTTAGGAATAAATAATCAATCTATCCTCTGGTTAGATGTGGTTTTATGTTTTAATTAGTGTTTGTGCCAAGTTAGACCTATTGGATCTTCTTGGATGATAGTTATTTGATCTTGCTGTAATTTCCAGAAACTTTTATGCTCAGTGCCCGAATTGTTAAAAATCACCAGAACGTGATAAAATACTGATTCCAATTGCGGCTGATCAATAAACAAATTGTCTAGGTCTTCTAATTCTGGTAGATTTTTTGGAGTTCCAGAAGTTTGCGTTAGTTACAGATTACTACAGACTGTTCTGTTTTTGACAGATTCTGTTTTTCGTGTGTTGTTTGCTTATTTTGATGAATCTATGGCTAGTAAAATAGTTTATAATGCATAGAGAAGTTGGAATACAGTAGGTTTAACACCAATATAAATAAAGAATTAGTTCATTACAGTACCTTAAAGTAGTCTTTTGTTTTCTTTCTCTAACGGAGACTCACGAGATTTCTGTTGAGTTTTGTGTTGTGAAGTTTTCAAGTTTTGGGTAAATTCTTTTGATGGATTATGGAACAAGGAGTGGCAAGAGCATAAGCTTGGGGATGCCCATGGCACCCCCAAGATAATCCAAGGACACCAAAAATTCAAAGCTTGGGGATGACCCGGAAGGCATCCGCTCTTTAAATCTACTTCCATCGGTAATTTACTTGGAGCTATATTTTTATTCACCACATGATATGTGTTTTGCTTGGAGCGTCTTGTATTATTTGCGTCTTTGTTTGTTAGTTTGCCACAATCATCCTTGCTGTACACACCTTTTGAGAGAGCCATACATAAATTGGAATTTGATAGAATACTCTATGTGCTTCACTTATATCTTTTGAGCTTGATAGTTTTGCTCATAGTACTTCACTTATATCTTTTGAGCGTGATAATTTTTGCTCTAGTGCTTCACTTAGATCTTTTAGAGCACGGTGGTGGATTTGTTTTAAAGAAACTATTGATCTCTCATGCTTCACTTAAATTATTTTGAGAGTCGTTAATAGCATGGTAATTTGCTTAATGTTAATATACTTGGTATTCGAAATATGTGAAACTTTCTTTTGAGTGCGTTGAATACTAAGAAAAGTTTGATGCTTGATAATTGTTTTGAGATATGAAGATGGTGATATGAGAGTCATGCTAGTTCAGTAGTTGTGAATTTAAAGAATACTTGTGTTGAAGTTTGTGATTCCCGTAGCATGCACGTATGGTGAACCGTTATGTGATGAACTTCGAGCATGATTTATTTATTGATTGTCTTCCTTATGAGTGGCGGTCGGGACGCAGCGATGGTCTTTTCTACCAATCTATCCCCTAGGAGCATCGCGCGTAATACTTTGCTTTGATAACTTCTAGATTTTTTGCAATAAGTATATGAGTTCTTTATGACTAATATTGAGTCCATGGATTATACGCACTTTTTCCCATCCTTCCACCATTGCTAGCCTCTCTAATATCGCCAAGACTTCTCGGTATCATACACCCACCATATACCTTCCTCAAAACAGCCACCATACCTACCTATCATGGCATTTCCATAGCCATTAGAGATATATTGCCATGCAACTTTCCACCGTTCCGCTTTATTATGACACGCTCCATCATTGTCATATTGCTAGCATGATCATGTAGTTGACATCGTATTTGTGGCAAAGCCACCATTCATAATTCTTTCATACATGTCACTCTTGATTCATTGCATATCCCGTTACACCGCTAGAGGCATTCATATAGAGTCATATTTTGTTCTAAGAATCGAGTTGTAATTGTTGAGTTGTAAGAAAAATAAAAGTGTGATGATCATCATTTTTAGAGCATTGTCCCAAGTGAGGAAAGGATGATGGAGACTATGATTCCCCCACAAGTCGGATGAGACTCCGGACGAAAAATAAAAAAAAAAGAGAAAAGAAAAAAAAGAGGCCATAAAATAAGAGAAAGGCCCAAATAAAATTAAAAAATGAGAGAAAAAGAGAGAAGCGATAATACTACTATCCTTTTACCACACTTGTGCTTCAAAGTAGCACCATGATCTTCATGATAGAGAGTCTCTCAATTTTGTCACTTTCATATACTAGTGGGAATTTTTGATTATAGAACTTGGCTTGTATATTCCAATGATGGGCTTCCTCAAATGCCCTAGGTCTTCGTGAGCAAGCGAGTTGGATGCACACCCACTTAGTTTCTTTTGTTGATCTTTCATATACTTATAGCTCTAGTGCATCCGTTGCATGGCAATCCCTACTCACTCACATTGATATCTATTGATGGGCATCTCCGTTAGTCTGCTGATACGCCTAGTTGATGTGAGACTATCTTCCCATCTTTTGTCTTCTCCACAACCACCATTCTATTCCACATATAGTGCTATATCCATGGCTCACGCTCATGTATTGCGTGAAGATTGAAAAAGTTTTGAAAATGTTAAAGTATGAAACAATTGCTTGGCTTGTCATCGGGTTGTGCATGATTTAAATACTTTGTGTGGTGAAGATGGAGCATAGCCAGACTATATGATTTTGTAGGGATAACTTTCTTTGGCCATGTTATTTTGAGAAGACATAATTGCTTAGTTAGTATGCTTGAAGTATTATTAGTTTTTATGTCAATATGAACTTTGTCTTGAATCTTCGGATCTGAATATTCGTACCACAATTAAGAGGATTTACATTGAAATTTTGCCAAAGTATCACTCCGCATCAAAAATTCTTTTTATCATTTACCTACTTTCGAGGGACGAAACCTGTGAATTAAGCTTGGGGATGCCCGATACGTCTCCAACGTATCTATAATTTTGATTGCTCCATGCTACTTTATCTACTGTTTAGGACTATATTGGGCTTTATTTTCCACTTTTATATTATTTTTGGGACTAACCTATTAACCGGAGGCCCACCAAATTGCTGTTTTTTTGCCTATTTTAGTGTTTCAAGAAAGCGGAATATCAAACGGAGTACAAACGGAATAAAACCTTCGGGAGCGTGATTTTTCTCACGAACGTGATCCGTGAGATTTGGACCCTGCTCCAAGGAACAAAAGAGGAGGTCATGAGGGTGGGGGGCGCGCGCCCCTACCTCGTGGGCCCCCTGTTGCTCCACCGACGTACTCCTTCCTCCTATATATACCTACGTACTCGAGCAGATCGAATCACGGAGCCAAAACCAAATTCCACCGCCGCAACTTTCAGTATCCACGAGATCCCATCTTGGGGCCTGTTGCTCGAGCTTCAGGAGAGGGCCGTCATCACGGAGGGCTTCTACATCATCATAGCCCCTTCGATGAAGTGTGAGTAGTTTACCTCAGACCTTCGGGTCCATAGTTAGTAGCTAGATGGCTTCTTCTCTCTTTTTGGATCTCAATACAATGTTCTCCCCCTCTCTTGTGGAGATCTATTCGATGTAATCTTCTTTTTGCGGTGTGTTTGTTGAGACCGATGAATTGTGGGTTTATGATCCATCTTATCTATGAATAATATTTGAATCTTCTCTGAATTCTTTTATGTATGATTGAGTTATCTTTGCAAGTCTCTTCGAATTATCCGTTTGGTTTGGCCAACTAGATTGGTAGTTCTTGCAATGGGAGAAGTGCTTAGCTTTGGGTTCAATCTTGCGGTGTCCTTTCCCGGTGAAGGAAGGCAGCAAGGCACGTATTGTATTGTTGCCATCGAGGATAACAAGATGGGGTTTTTATCATATTGCATTTATCCCTCTACATCATGTCATCTTGCTTAAGGCGTTACTCTGTTTTTAACTTAATACTCTAGATGCATGCCGGATAGCGGTCGATGAGTGGAGTAATAGTAGTAAATGCAGAATCGTTTCGGTTTACTTGTCTCGGACGTGATGCCTATATACATGATCATACCTAGATATCCTCATAACTATGCTCAGTTCTATCAATTGCTCAACAGTAATTTGTTCACCCACCGTAGAATACTTATGCTCTTGAGAGAAGCCACTAGTGAAACCTATGGCCCCCGAGTCTATTTTCATCATATCAATCTCCATCACTTTAATACTTGCTTTGCTTTTACTTTGCCTTTTATTTTTCACTTTGCATCTCTATATCAAAAAATACCAAAAATATTATTTATCACCTCTATCAGATATCACCCTCGTAAGTGACCGTGAAGGGATTGACAACCCCTAATCACGTTGGTTGCGAGTAGCTATCGTTTTGTGCAGGTAAGAGGGACTTGAGCGTGGCCTCCTACTAGATTGATACCTTGGTTCTCAAAAACTGAGAGAAATACTTACGCTACTTTGCTGCATCATCCTCTCCTCTTCGGGGAAATCCAATGCAGTGCTCAAGAGGTAGCAGGGTTCGTTATTCGTGGAAATCACTCCGGGACCCCAAAATAGTGAGTGTCGATGACGCACCCTTGGGTTTCAATAACTATGGTTATCGCTTCGGAACCCCAAAATGGTGAGTAATAGTCCACGAAACGGGCTAGAATCGGCCAAAATTGTGAGTGTTGATGACCGACACCTAAACGCACCCTGGGGTTCGTCAATCGTGGAAATCACTTCGGGACCCCAAAACTGAGTAATAGTCCAAGAAACGGGCCAGAATCGGCAGAAACTGCGACTGTTGATGGCCGACACGTAGGCTCACCTTGGGGTCCAACAACTACGGAAATCGCTTCGGGGCCCAAAAACGGTGAGTAATAGTCCACGAAACGGGTTAGAATTGTCCAAAACTGTGAGTGTTGACGATGGACACGTAAACGCACCCCGGGGATCGTCAATCGTGGAAATCGCTATGGGACCCCAAAACGGTTGGTAATGGTGACCGAACCGGACCAGAATCGGCCAAAATTGTGAGTGTTGATGACCGACACGTAAACACACCCCGGGGTTCGTCAATCGTGGAAATCACTTCGGGATCCCAAAACTGAGTAATAGTCCAAGAAACGGGCCACAATCGGCCAAAACTGCTAGTCTTGACGACCAACACGTAGGCACACCTTGGGGTTCGACAACCATAATCGCTTTGGGACCACAAAACGGTGACTAATAGTTCAGGAAACAGGCCAGAATCAGCCAAAACTCTAAGTGTTGATGACCGACACGTAAATGCACCCCAGGGGATCGTCAATCATTGAAATCGCTCTAGGACCCCTAAACGGTGAGTACTAGTGCACGAAGCGGACCATAATCGGCCAAAATTGTGATTGTTGTTGACCGACACGTAAACGCACCCCGGGGTTCGTCAATCATGGAAATCACTCCGGGACTCCAAAAGCGAGTAATAGTCCAAGCAACGGGCTAGAACGGCCCAAACTGCGATTGTTGATGACGGACAAAAGCGCACCTTGGGGTTTGACAACCATGGAAATCGCTTCGCGACCACAAAACGGTGAGTAGTAGTCTTCAAAACGGGCCAGAATCGACAAAAACCGTGAGTGTTGATGACCGACACGTAAACGCGCTTCGGGTTCGGGCTAATCGTGGAAATCACCCGGACCCCAAAACAAAGGAGCAATAGTCCATGAAGCGAGGCGAGAATCGCCCAAACTGCTGAGTCTTGATGACCAACACGTAAGCACACCTTTGGGGTTCGACAACCATAGAAGAAGTCGCTGGGACCACAAGCGGTGAGTAATAGTCAGAAACAGGCCAGAATCGGCCAAAACTGTAGTGTTGATGACCGACACGTCGCGCACCCGGGGTTCGTTAATCGTGCAAATCACTCCGGGGCCCCAAAACAGTGACTAATAGTCCATGAAACGGGCCATAATCGGCCAAAACTGCTAGTCTCGACGACCAACACGTAGGCACACCTTGGGGTTCGACAACCATAATCGCTTTGGGACCACAAAACGGTGACTAATAGTTCAGGAAACAGGCCAGAATCGGCCAAATCTCTAAGTATTGATAACCGACACGTAAACGTACCCCGGGGATCATCAATAATTGAAATCGCTCAAGGACCCCTAAACGGTGAGTAATAGTGCACGAAGCGGACCATAATCCGGCAAAATTGTGATTGTTGTTGACCGACACGTAAACGCACCCCGGGGTTCATCAATCATGGAAATCACTCTGGGACCCCAAAACCGAGTAATAGTCCAAGCAACGGGCTAGAACGGCCCAAACTGCGATTGTTGATGATGGACAAAAGCGCACCTTGGGGTTTGACAACCATGGAAATAAGCCAGCGACCACAAAGCGGTGAGTAGTAGTCTTCAAACGGGCGAGAATCGACAAAACCGTGAGTGTTGATGACCAACACGTAAACGCACCGAGGTTAAATCAATTGTGGAAATCCCTCCGGGACCCCAAAACAGTGAGTAATAGTCCATGAAATGGGCCAGAATCGGCCAAAACTGTGAGTGCTGATGACCGACACATAAGCGCTCCTTGGGTTTCAACAACTATGGAAATCGCTTCGGGACCCCAAAACGGTGAGTAATAGTCCACCAAACGGGTCAGAATTGGCCACAACTGTGAGTGTTGACGACGGACATGTAAACGCACCCCGGGTTCGTCAATCGTCGAAATCGCTCTGGGACCCCACAACAGTGAGTAATAGTGCACGAAACGGACCAGAATCGGCCAAAATTGTGTGTTGATAACCAACACGTAAGTGCACCCCCGGGGTTCGTCAAACGTGGAAATCACTTCGGGACCCCAAAACTGGGTAATAGTCGAAGAAACGGGCCAGAATTGGCCCAAACTGTGATTGTTGATGACGGACACGTAAGCGCACCATGGGGTTTGACAACCATGGAAATTACTTTGGGACCCCAAAACGTTGAGTAATAGTCCACGAAACAGGCCAGAATCGACAAAAACCGCAAGTGTTGATGACCGACACGTAAACGCATGCCGGGGTTCGACAATCGTGGAAGTCACTTCGGGACCCCAAAACTGAGTAATAGTACAAGAAACGGGCGAGAATCGCCCAAATCAAGTAGTCTTGACGACCAACACGTAAGCACACCTTGGGGTTCGACAACCATAGAAGTCGCTTTGGGACCACAAAACGGTGAGTAATAGTCTGAGAAACAGGCCAGAATTGACCAAAACTGTGAGTGTTGATGACCGACACGTAAACGCACCCCGGGGTTCGTTAATCGTGCAAATCACTCTGGGGCCCCAAAACAGTGAGTAATAGTCCATGAAACGGGCCATAATCGGCCAAAACTGCTAGTCTTGACGACCAACACGTAGGCACACCTTGGGGTTCGACAACCATAATCGCTTTGGAACCACGAAACGGTGACTAATAGTTCAGGAAACAGGCCAGAATCGGGCAAATCTCTAAGTGTTGATGACCGACACGTAAACATACCCCGGGGATCGTCAATCATTGAAATCGCTCTAGGACCCCTAAACGGTGAGTAATAGTGCACGAAGCGGACCATAATCCGCCAAAATTGTGATTGTTGTTGACCGACACGTAAACGCACCCCGGGGTTCGTCAATCATGGAAATCACTCTGGGACCCCAAAACCGAGGGATAGTCCAAGCAACGGGCTAGAACGGCCCAAACTGCGATTGTTGATGACGGACAAAAGCGCACCTTGGGGTTTGACAACCATGGAAATAAGCAGCGACCACAAAACGGTGAGTAGTAGTCTTCAAAACGGGCCAGAATCGACAAAAACCGTGAGTGTTGATGACCGACACGTAAACGCACCCCGGGGTTCGTCAATTGTGGAAATCACTCCGGGACCCCAAAACAGTGAGTAATAGTCCAGGAAATGGGCCGGAATCGGCCAAGACTATGAGTGTTTATGACCGACACGTAAGCGCACCTTGGGTTTCAACAACTATGAAAATCGCTTCGGGACCCCAAAACGGTGAGTAATAGTCCACCAAAGCGGGTTTAATTGGCCACAATCTGTGAGTGTTGACAACGGACATGTAAACGCACCCCGGGTTCGTCAATCGTCGAAATCGCTCTGGGACCCAAAATAGTGAGTAATAGTGCACGAAACGGACCAGAATCGGCCAAAATTGTGTGTTGATGACCAACACGTAAATGCACCCCGGGGTTCGTCAAACGTGGAAATCACTTCGGGACCCCAAAACTGGGTAATAGTCCAAAAAACGGGCCAGAATTGGCCCAAACTGTGATTGTTGATGACGGACACGTAAGCGCAGCTTGGGGTTTTACAACCATGGAAATTGCTTTGTGACCCCAAAACGTTCAGTAATAGTCCACGAAACGGGCCAGAATCGACAAAAAACGCAAGCGTTGATGACCGACACGTAAACGCATGCCGGGGTTCGACAATCGTGCAAGTCACTTCGGGACCCCAAAACTGAGTAATAGTACAAGAAACGGGCGAGAATCGGCCCAAACTGCGAGTCTTGACGACCAACACATAAGCACATCTTGGGGTTCAACAACCATAGAAGTCGCTTTGGGACCACAAAACGGTGAGTAATAGTCCGGGAAACAGGCCAGAATCGGCCAAAGCTGTGAGTGTTGATGATCGACACGTAAACGCACCCCGGGGTTCGTTAATCGTGGAAATCACTCCGGGACCCCAAAACAGTGAGTAATAGTCCATGAAACAGGCAAGAATCGGCCAAAACTGTGAGTGTCGATGACCGACACGTAAGCGCACATTGGGTTTCAACAACCATGGAAATCGCATCAGGACCCGAAAATGGTGAGTAACAGTCCACGAAATGGGTAAGAATTAGCCAAAACTGTGAGTGTTGATGACGAACATGTAAAAGCACCCCGGGGATCGTCAATAGTGGAAATCGCTCTGGGACACCAAAACGGTGACTAATAGTGCACGAAACGGACCAGAATCGGCCAAAATTGTGATTGTTGATGACCAACCCGTAAACGCACCACGGGGTTCGTCAATCGTGGAAATCACTCCGGGACCCCAAAACCAAGTAATAGTGCAAGAAACAGGCTAGAATCGGCCCAAACTGCGGTTGTTGATGACGGACACGTCAGCGCACCTTGGGGTTTGACAACCATGGAAATTGCTTCCGGACCCCCAAACGGTGAGTAATAGTCCTCGAAACGGGCCGGAATCGACAAAATCCGCGAGTGTTGATGACCGACATGTAAACGCACCCTGGGGTTCGACAATCGTGGAAATCACTCCGGGACCCCAAAACAGGGAGTAATAGTCCAAGAAACGGGCCGTAATCGGCCAAAACTGCGACTGTTGATGGCCGACACGTACGCGCACCTTGGGGTTCAACAACTATGGAAATCGCTTCGGGACCCCAAAACGTGAGTAATAGTCCATGAAACGGGTCAAAATTGGCCAAAACTATGAGTGTTGATGACAGGCATGTAAACGCATCCCAGGGATCGTCAATCGTGGAAATCGTTGTGGGACGCCAAAACGTTGAGTAATAGTGAACGAAACGGACCAAAATCTGCCAAAATTGTGAGTAGTTATGACCGAGACGTAAACGCACCCCAGGGATTGTAAATCGTGGAAATCGATATGGGACCCCAAAACGGTGAGTAATAGTGAACGAAACGGACCAGAAACGGCCAAAATTCTGAGTGTTGATGACCGACACGTAAACGCACCTCGGGGTTCGTCAATTGTGGTAATCACTTCGGGACCCCAAAACTGAGTAATAGTACAAGAAACGGGTCAGAATCGGCCCAAATTGCGAGTCTTGACGACCAACACGTAAGCACACCTTGGGGTTCGACAACCATAGAAATCACTTCGGGACCACGATTCGGTGACTAATAGTCCAGGAAACGGGCCAGAATCTGCCTAAACTGTGAGTGTTGATGACCGACACGTAAGCGCACCTTGGGGTTCCACAACCATGGAAATCGATTTGGGACCCCAAAACGGTGAGTAATAGTCCATGAAATGTGCCAGAATCGCCCAAAACCGTGACTGGTGATGACCGACACGTAAACGCACGCCGGGGTTCGCTAATCGCGGAAATCACTTTGGGACCCCAAAACAGTAAGTGTTGATGACCGACACATAACTCCACGCCGGGGTTCGTCAATCATGGAAATCACTCCGGGACCCCAAAACAGTGAGTAATAGTCCAAAAAATGGGCAGAATTGGCCCGAACTGTGAGTGTTGATGACTGACACATAAGCACCTTGGGGTCCGACAACCATGGAAATCAATTTGGGACCCCAAAACGATGAGTAATAGTCCACGACACGGGCCAGAATCGGCCAAAACCGTGAGTGTTCATGACCGACACATAAACACACCCCGGGGTTCGTTAGTCGTGGAAATAACTCCGGGACCCCTAAACAGTGAGTAATAGTCCATGAAACGGGCCAGTATCGGCCAAAACCGTGACTGTTGATGACCGACATGTAAACGCACCCCGGGGTTCGTTATTCATGGAAATCACTCCGGGACCCCAAAACAGTGAGTAATAGTCGAGGAAACGGGCCAGAATCGGCCAAAACCATGAGTGGTGATGACCGACACGTAAACGCACCCCAGGGTTCGTTAATCATGGAAATCACTCTGGGACCCCAAAACGGTGAACAATAGTCGATGAAACGGGCCAGAATCGGCCCAAACTGTGAGTGTTGATGACCCACACGTAAGCGCACCTTGGGGTTCCACAACCATCGAAATCGATTTGGTACCCCAAAGGTCCATGAAATGTGCCAGAATCGGCCAAAACCATGAGTGGTGATGAGCGACACGTAAACGCACCCCGGGGTTCGTTAATCGTGGAAATCACTTTGGGACACCAAAACAGTGAGTGTTGATGACCGACACGTAAAAGCACGCCGGGGTTCGCCAATCGTGGAAATCACTCCGGGACCCCAAAACAATGAGTAATAGTCCAAGAAACGGGCCAGAATCAGCCCAAACTATGAGTGTTGATGACCGACACGTAAGCGCACCTTGGGGTCTGACAACCACGGAAATCAATTTGGGACCCCAAAACGGTGAGTAATAGTCCATGAAACGGGCCAGAATCGCCAATAACCGTGAGTCTTCATGACCGACACATAAACGCACCCTGGGTTCGTTAATCGTGGAAATCACTCCGGGACCCCAAAACAGTTTGTAATAGTCGATGAAACTGGCCAGAATCAGCCAAAACTGTGAGTGTTGATGACCGACACGTAAACGCACCCCGTTGTTCGTTATTCGTGGAACTCACTCCATGACCCCAAAATAGTGAGTGTCGATGACACACCCTTGGGTTTCAATAACTATGGTTATCGCTTCGAAACCCCAAAACGGTGAGTAATAGTCCACGAAACGGGCCAGAATTGGACAAAATTGTGAGTGTTGATGACCGACACGTAAACGCACCCCGGGGTTCGTCAATCCTGGAAATCACTCCGGGACCTCAAAACTGAGTAATACTCAAGAAAGCGGGCGAATCGGCTGAATCATTGAAGACCGGCGGTAGGCGCACCTTGGTGTTCAACAACTATGGAAATCGCTTGAGGCCCAAAAAGCGGTGAGTAATAGTGCGCAAGCAATTGAGGTGGCCAAAACTGTGAGTGTTTACGACGGACACATAAACGCACCCCGGGGATCGTCAATTGTGGAAATCGGTATGGGACCCCAAAACGGTGAGTAATAGTGAACGAAACGAACCAGAATCGGTAAAAATTGTGAGTGTTGATGACCGACACGTAAATGCACCCCGGGGTTCATCAATAGTGGGAATCACTTCGGGACCCAAAAACTGAGTAATAGTCCAAGAAACGGGCCAGAATCGGCCAAAACTACAAGTCTTGACGACCAACACGTAATCACACCTTGGGGTTCGACAACCATAGAAATCACTTTGGGACCACAAAACGGTGACTAATAGTCCAGGTAACAAGCCAGGATCGGCCAAAACTCTGAGTGTTGAACCGACACGTAAACGCACCCCAGGGTTCGTCAATCGTGGAAATCACACCGGGACCCCAAAACTGTTAGTAATAGTCCATGAAACGGGCCAGACTCGGCCCAAACTGTGAGTGTTGATGACCGACACGTAAGCGCACCTTGGGGTTCCACAACCAGGGAAATCGATTTGGGATCCCAAAACGGTGAGTAATAGTCCATGAAACGGGTCACAATCGCAAAAAACCTCGAGTTGTGATGACCGACATGTAAACGCACCCCGAGGTTCGTTAGTCATGGAAATCACTACGGGACCCCAAACAGTGACTTATAGTCCAGGAAACGGGCCAGAATCTGCCTAAGCTGTGAGTGTTGATGACCGACACGTAAGCGCACCTTGGGGTTCCACAACCATGGAAATTGATTTGGGACCCCAAAATGGTGAGTAATAGTCCATGAAATGTGCCAGAATCAGCCAAAACCGTGAGTGGTGATGACCGACACGTAAACGCACCCCGGTGTTTGTTAATCGTGGAAATCACTTTGGGACCCCAAAACAGTGAGTGTTCATGACCGACACGTGAATGCACGCCAGGGTTCGTCAATCCTGGAAATCACTCCAGGACCCCAAAACAGTGAGTAATAGTCCAAGAAACGGGCCAGAATCGGCCCAAACTGTGAGTGTTGATGATTGACACGTAACCGCATCTTGGGGTGCGACAACCATGGAAATCAATTTGGGACCCCAAAACGGTGAGTAATAGTCCACGACACGGGCCAGAAACGGCCAAAACCGTGAGTGTTCATGACGGACACGTAAACGCACCCCGGGGTTCGTTATTCATGGAAATCACTCTGGGACCCAAAACAGTGAGTAATAGTCCAGAAAACGGGCCAGAATCGGCCAAAACAGTGAGTGGCGATGTCGCACCCTTGGGTTTCAACAACCATGGATATCGCTTCAGGACCCCAAAACGGTGAGTAATAGTCCACGAAACGGGTAAGAATTGGCCAAAACTGTGAGTGTTGATAACGGACACATAAACGCACCCCGGGGATCGTCAATAGTGGAAATCGCTCTCGGACCCCAAAACGGTGAGTAATAGTGCACTAAACGGACCAGAATCGGCCAAAATTGTGATTGTTGATGACGGACATAAGCGCACCTTGGGGTTTGACGACCACGGAAATCGCTTTGGGTCCACAAAACGGTGGGTAATAGTCTTCGAAACGGGGCAGAATCGACAAAAACCGTGAGTGTTGATGACCGACACGTAAACGCACCCCGTGGTTCGTCAATCGTGGAAATCACTCCGGGACCCCAAAACGGTGAGTAATAGTCCAAGAAACGGACAAGAATCGGCCAAAACTACGACTGTTGATGGCCGACACGTAGGTGCACCTTGGGGTTCAACAACTATGGAAATCGCTTCTGGACCCCAAAACCTAAGTAATAGTCCATGAAACGGGTCAAAATTGGACAAAACTATGAGTGTTGATGACGGGCACGTAAACGCATCCTAGGGATCGTCAATCGTGGAAATCGTTGTGGGACGCCAAAACGTTGAGTAATAGTGAACGAAACGGACCAAAATCTGCCAAAATTGTGAGTGGTTATGACCGAGACGTAAACGCACCCCGGGGATTGTAAATCGTGGAAATCGCTATGGGACCCCAAAACGGTGAGTAATATTGAACTAAACGGACCGGAATCGGCCAAAATTGCGAGTCTTGGCGACCAACACGTAAGCACACCTTGGGGTTCGACAACCATAGAAATCACTTTGGGACTATGAAACGGTGACTAATAGTACAGGAAACGGGCCAGAAGCTGCCTAAACTGTGAGTGTTGATAACCGACACGTAAGCGCACCTTGGGGTTCCACAACCATGGAAATCGATTTGGGACCCCAAAACGGTGAGTAATAGTCCACGAAATGTGCCAGAATCGGCCAAAACCGTGACTGGTGACTACCGACACGTAAACGCACGCCGGGGTTCATTAATCGCGGAAATCACTTTGGGACCCCAAAACAGTGAGTGTTGATGACCGACACATAAATGCACGCCGGGGTTCGTCAATCATGGAAATCACTCCGGGACCCCAAAACAGTGAGTAATATTCAAAAATTGGGCAGTAATCATTTAAGCTGTGAGTGTTGATGACTGACACGTAAGCGCACCTTGGGGTCCGACAACCATGGAAATCAATTTGGGACCCCAAAACGATGAGTAATAGTCCACGACACGGGCCAGAATTGGCCAAAACCGTGAGTGTTCCTGACTGACACATAAACACACCCCGGGGTTCGTTAGTCGTGGAAATAATTCCAGGACCCCAAAACAATGAGTAATAGTCCATGAAACGGGCCAGAATCGGCCAAAACCGTGAGTGTTCATGACCGACATGTAAACGCACCCCCGGGTTCGTTATTCATGGAAATCACTCCGGGACCCCAAAACAGTGAGTAATAGTCCAGGAAACGGGCCAGAATCGGCCAAAACCGTGAGTGGTGATGACCGACACGTAAAGGCACCCTAGGGTTCGTTAATCATGGAAATCACTCTTGGACCCCAAAACAGTGAGTAATAGTCCACGAAACGGGCCAGAATCGGCCCAAACTGTGAGTGTTGATGACCGACACGTAAGCGCACCTCGGGGTTCCACAACCATCGAAATCGATTTGGTACCCCAAAACGGTGAGTAATAGTCCATGAAATCTGCCAGAATCGGCCAAAACCATGAGTGGTGATGACCGACACGTAAACGCACCCCGGGGTTCGTTAATCATGGAAATCGCTCGAGGACCCCAAATTAGTGAGTGTTGATGACTGACACGTAAACGCACGCCGGGGTTCGTTAGTCATATAAATCACTCCAGGACCCCAAAACAGTGAGTAATAGTCCAAGAAACGGGCCAGAACCGGCCCAAGCTATGAGTGTTGATGACCGACACGTAAGCACACCTTGGGGTCCGACAACCACGGAAATCAATTTGGTACCCCGAAACAGTGAGTATTAGTCCATGAAACGGGCCAGAATCGCCAAAAACTGTGAGTGTTCATGACCGACACATAAACGCACCCTGGGTTCGTTAATCGTGGAAATCACTCCGGGACACCAAAACACTGAGTAATAGTCGATGAAACGGGCCAGAATCGGCCAAAACTGTGAGTGTTGATGACCGACACGTAAACGCACCCCGGGGTTTGTTATTCGTGGAAATAACTCCGTGACCCCAAAATAGTGAGTGTCGATGAAACACCCTTGGGTTTCAATAACTATTGTTATCGCTTCGGAACCCCAAAACGGTGAGTAATAGTCCACGAAACGGGCCAGAATCGGACAAAATTGTGAGTGTTGATGACCGGCACGTAAACGCACCTCGGGGTTCGTCAATCGTGGAAATCACTTCGGGACCTCAAAACTGAGTAATACTCCAAGAAACGGGCCCGAATCGGCCGAAACTACGATTGTTGATGACCGACACGTAGGCGCACCTTGGGGTTCAAGAACTATGGAAATCGCTACGAGGCCCAAAAACGGTGAGTAATAGTGCGCAAGCGAATTCGGAATTAGCCAAAAGCGTGAGTGTTCTGACGGATACATACGCGCACCGGGGATCATCAATTGTCGAAATCGCTAAGGGACCCCAAACGGTGAGTAATAGTGAACGAAACGGACCAGAATCGGCCAAAATTCTGAGTGTTGATGACCGACACGTAAAAGCACCCCGGGGTTCATCAATAGTGGGAATCACTTCGGGACCCAAAAACTGATTAATAGTCCAAGAAACGGGCCAGAATCGGGCAAAACTACGAGTCTTGACGACCAACACGTAATCACATCTTGGGGTTCGACAACCATAGAAATCACTTTGGGACCGCAAAACGGCGACTAATAGTCCAGGAAACAAGCCAGGATCGGCCAAAACTCTGAGTGTTGATGACCGACACGTAAACGCACCCCAGGGTTCGTCAATCGTGGAAATCACTCCGGGACCCCAAAACAGTTAGTAATAGTCCATGAAACGGGCGGACTATTTAAGCTGTAGTGTTGATATGGCCGACACGTGGCGCACCTTGGGGTTCCACAACCAGGGAAATCGATTTGGGATCCCAAAACGGTGAGTAATAGTCCATGAAACGGGTCAGAATCGCCGAAAACCTCGAGTGGTGAGGACCGACACGTAAACGCACCCCGGGGTTCGTTAATCGTGAAAATCACTACGGGACCCCATAACAGTGACTTATACTCCAGGAAACGGGCCAGAATCTGCATAAACTGTGAGTGTTGATCACCGACATGTAAGCGCACCTTGGGGTTCCACAACCATGGAAATTGATTTGGGACCCCAAAATGGTGAGTAATAGTCCACGAAATGTGCCAGAATCGGCCAAAACCGTGAGTGGTGATGACCGACACGTAAACGCACCCCGGGGTTCGTTAATCGTGGAGATCACTTTGGGACCCCAAAACAGTGAGTGTTCATGACCGACACGTAAATGCACGCCAGGGTTCGTCAATCCTGGAAATCACTCCGGGACGCCAAAACAGTGAGTAATAGTCCAAGAAACGGGCCAGAATCGGCCCCAACTTTGAGTGTTGATGGTCGACACGTAAGCACACCTTGGGGTCCGACAACCATGGAAATCAATTTGGGACCCCAAAACGGTGATAGTCCACGACATGGGCCAGAATCGGCCAAACCTGTGAGTGTTGATGACCGAGACATAAATGCACCCCGGGGTTCGTTAATCGTGGAAATCACTCCGGGACCCCAAAACAGTGAGTAATAGTCCACGAAACGGGCCAGAATCGGCCAAAACTGTGAGTGTTGACGACCGACACGTAAACGCATTCTCGGGTTCATTGATCGTGGAAATCTCTGCCAGACCCTGAAACGGTGAGTAATAGTCCATGAAACGGGTCACAATCGCCAAAAACCTCAAGTGGTGATGACCGACATGTAAACGCATCCCGAGGTTCGTTAGTCGTGGAAATCACTACGGGACCCCAAACAGTGACTTATAGTCCAGGAAACGGGCCAGAATCTGCCTAAGCTGTGAGTGTTGATGACCGACACGAAAGCGCACCTTGGGGTTCCACAACCATGGAAATCACTTCGGGACCCAAAACAGTGAGTAATAGTCTAGGAAACGGGCCAGAATCGGCCAAAACTGTGAGTGTTGATGACCGACACGTAAGCGCACCTTGGGTTTCAACAACTATGGAAATCGCTTCGAGACCCCAAAACGATGAGTAATAGTCCACCAAACGGGTCAGAATTGATCAAAACTGTGAGTGTTGATGCTGGACACGTAAACGCACCCCGGGGTCGTCAATCGTGGAAATCGCTCTGGGACCCCAAAACAGTGAGTAATAGTGCACGAAACGGACCAGAATCGGCCAAAATTGTGTGTGTTGATGACAAACACGTAAACGCACCCCGGCGTTCGTCAATCATGGAAATCACTCCGGGACCCCAAAACTGGGTAATAGTCCAAGAAACGGCCCAAACTGCGATTGTTGATGACGGACACGTAAGCGCACCTTAGGGTTTGACAACCATGGAAATCGCCTTGGGACCCCAAAACGGTGAGTAATAGTCAACGAAACGGGCCAGAATCGACAAAAACCGCAAGTGTTGATGACCGACACGTAAACGCATGCCGGGGTTCGACAATCGTGGAAGTCACTTCGGGACCCGAAAACTGAGTAATAGTTCAAGAAACGGGCGAGAATCGGCCCAAACTGCGAGTCTTGACGACCAACACGTAAGCACACCTTGGGGTCCGACAACCATAGAAATCGCTTTGGGACCACAAAACGGAAAGCAATAGTCCACGAAACAGGCTAGAATCGGCTAAAACTGCGGGTGTTGATGACCGACACGTAAGCGCACCCTGGGGTTCGTCAACCGTGGAAATCACTCCGGGACCCCAAAATAGTGAGTAATAGTCCATGAAACGGGCCAGAATCGGCCAAAGCGTGGAGTGTCGATGGCAAACCGTAAAGTGCCTGTAGGTTTCCACAACCATGGAAATCGCATCGGGACCCCAAAATGGTGAGTAATAGTCAACGAAACGGGTAAGAATTTGCCAAAACTGTGAGTGTTGATGACGGACACGTAAACGCACCCCGGGGATCATCAATAGTGGAAATCGCTCTGGGACTCCAAAACGGTGAGTAATAGTGCACGAAACGGACTAGAATCGGGCAAAATTGTGATTGTTGATGACCAACGCGTAAACGCACCACGGGGTTCGTCAATCGTGGAAATCACTCCGGGACCCCAAAACCGAGTAATAGTCCAAGAAACAGGCTAGAATTGGCCCAAACTGCGATTGTTGATGACGGACACGTCAAATCACCTTGGGGTTTGACTACCATGGAAATCGCTTCAGGACCCCAAAACGGTGAGTAATAGTCCTCGAAACGGGCCAGAATCGACAAAATCCGCGAGTGTTGATGACCGACACGTAAACGCACCCTGGATTTACACAATCGTGGAAATCACTCCGGGACCCCAAAAGTGTGAGTAATAGTCCAAGAAACAGGCCAGAATCGGCCAAAACTGCGACTGTTGATGGCTGACACGTAGGCGCACCTTGGGGTTCAACAACTATGGAAATCGCTTTGGGACCCCAAAACGGTTACTAATAGTCCATGAAACGGGTCAAAGTTGGCCAAAACTGTAAGTGTTGATGACGGGTACGTAAACGCATCCCGGGGATCGTCAATCATGGAATTCACTGTGGGACCCCAAAACGTTGAGTAATAGTGAATGAAACGGACCAAAATCGGTCAAAATTGTGAGTGGTTATGACCGACACGTAAACGCTCCCCGAGGATCGTAAATCATGGAAATCGCTATGGGACCCCAAAACGGTGAGTAATAGTGAACGAAACGGACCAGAATCGGCCAAAATTGTGAGTGTTGGTGACCGACACGTAAGCGCACCTTGGGGTTCCACAACCATGGAAATCGATTTGTGACCCCAAAACGGTGAGTAATAGTCCATGAAACGGGCCAGAATCAGCCAAAATCGTGAGTGGTGATGACCGACACGTAAACGCACCCCGGGGTTCGTTAATCCTGGAAATCACTCTAGGACCCCAAAACAGTGAGTAATAGTCCACGAAACGGGCCAGAATCGGCCAAAAATGTGATTGTTGATGACCAACACGTAAACGCACCCCTGGGTTCGTTAATCGTGCAAATCACTCCGAGACCCCAAAACAGTGAGTAATAGTCCACAAAACGGGCAAGAATCGGCCAAAACTGTGAGTGTTGATGACCGACACATAAGCGTGAAGGAAATATGCCCTAGAGGAAATAATAAAGTTATTATTTATTTCCTTATACCATGATAAATGTTTATTATTCATGCTAGAATTGTATTAACCGGAAACATAATACTTGTGTGAATACATAGACAAGCGAGTGTCACTAGTATGCCTCTACTTGACTAGCTCGTTGATCAAAAGATGGTTATGTTTCACGACCATAGACATGTGTTGTCATTTGATTGGCGGGATCACATCATTAGGAGAATGATGTGATTGACTTGACCCATTCCGTTAGCTTAGCACTTGATGGTTTACTTTTACGCTATTGCTTTCTTCATGACTTATACATGTTCCTATGACTGTAAGATTATGCAACTCCGGATTCTGGGAGGAACACTTTGTGTGCTACCAAACGTCACAATGTATCTGGGTGATTATAAAGGTGCTCTACAGGTGTCTCCGAAGGTACTTGTTGAGTTAGCGTATTTCGAGATTAGGATTTCTCACTCCGATTGTTGGAGAGGTATCTCTGGGCCCTCTCGGTAATGCACATCACTTAAGCCTTGCAAGCATTGCAACTAATGAGTTAGTTGTGAGATGATGTATTATGGAGCGAGTAAAGAGACTTGTCGATGAGATTGAACTAGGTATTGAGATACTGACGATCGAATCTCGGGCAAGTAACATGTCGATGACAAAGGGAACAACGCATGTTGTTATCTTGATCTGACCGATAAAGATCTTACGTAGAATATGTGGGAGCCAATATGAGCATCCAAGTTCTGCTATTGGTTATTGACCCGGAAACTGTTCTAGGTCATGTCTACATAGTTCTCGAACCCGTAGGGTCCGCACGCTAACGTTACAATGACAAGCTTTTATTATGAGTTTATAAGTTTTGATGTACGAAGGTTGTTCGGAGTCGGATATGATCACGGACATGACGAGGAGTCTCGAAATGGTCGAGACATAAAGATTGATATATTGTAAGCCTCATATTTGGATATCGGAATCGTTCGGGTGAAATCGGGATTTTATCGAGATGCACGGGGTTACCGGAACCCCCCCCCCCTCGGGGGGTTAATGGGACTACATGGGCCCTAAGGGAGAAGAGGAGGGCCGGCCAGGGCAGGCCGCGCCCCCCCTCCCCCACTAGTCCGAATAGGACAAGGAAGAGGGGGGGCGGCGCCCCCCTTTTCTCTTTCCCCTTCCCCTTTTCCTTCTCCTACAAGGCAAGAGGGGGGAGTCCTACTCCCGGTGGGAGTAGGACTCCTCTAGGCGCACCCCTAGGGGCCGGCCGCACCACCCCCTCCCTCCTTTATGCTCACGGGGCAGGGGCACCCAGACACACAAGTTGATCTTCGTGATGGATTTCCTTGGCAGGTGTGCGGTGCCCCCTCCACCATATTCCACCTCGGTCATATCGTTGCGGTGCTTAGCGAAGCCTGCGTCGATAGAACATCATCATCGTCCTGCCACGTCATCTTGCGTCGACAAACTCATCCCGACACTCTGCTGGATCGGAGTCCAGGGGATCGTCATCGAAATTTTGAGCGTGTCTTTGAACTCGGAGGTGCCGAATGCGTTCGGTACTTGGATCGGTCGGATCATGAAGGCGTGCGACTACATCAACCGCATTGTCATAATGCTTCCGCTTTAGGTCTCACGAGGGTACGTGAACAATACTCTCACATCGTTGCTATGCATCACCATGATCTTGCGTGTGCGAGGAAATTTTTTGAAATTACTATGTTCCTAGCGGTGGCATCGAGCCAGGTTTTATGCGTAGATGTCTTATACTTGCAGTAGAACACAAGTGTGTTGTAGGGCGATATAAGTCATACTGCTTACTAGCATGTCATACTTTGGTTCAGCGGTATTGTGAGAAGAAGCGGCCGGACCAACATTACGCGTCGCTTCTGCGAGACCTGTTTTCACCGCTACGAGCACTCATGCTTAAAGGTATTTGGCGGGTGTCATCTCTCTCACTTTAGTTGAACCAAGTGTGGCTACGCGGTCCTTGCGAAGGTTAAACAGCACCAACTTGACAAACTATCGTTGTGGTTTTTGATGCGTAGGTAAGAACGGTTCTTGCTAAGCCCGTGTAGCAGCCACGTAAAACTTGCAACAACAAAGTAGAGGACGCCTAACTTGTTTTGCAGGCCATGTTGTGATGTGATATGGTCAAGGCATTGATGCTATATTTTATTGTATGAGATGATCATGTTTTGTAACCGAAGTTATCGACTTGGCGGGGAGCCATATGGTTGTCGCTTTATTGTATGAAATGCAAAAGCATACATAATTGCTTTACTTTATCACTAAGCGGTAGCGATAGTAGTAAAGCAATAGACGGCGTAAACGACAATGATGCTACGATGGAGATCAAGGTGTCACGCCGGTGAAGATGGTGATCATGGAGGTGCTTCGGAGATGGAGATCACAAGCACAAGATGATGATGGCCATATCATATCACTTATATTGATTGCATGTGATGTTTATCCTTTATGCGTCTTATCTTGCTTTGATTGTGGTAGCATTTAAGATGATCTCTCACTAAAATTATCAAGAAGTGTTCTCCACGAGTATGCACCGTTGCAAAAGTTCTTCGTCTTTGAGACACCACGTGATGATCGGGTGTGATAGGCTCTACGTTCAAATACAACGGGTGCAAAATAGTTGCACACGCGCGAATACTCAGGTTAAACTTGACGAGCCTAGCATACTGCGAGATATGGCCTCGGAACACGGAGACCGAAAGGTCGGCGTGAATCATATAGTAGATATGATCAACATATTGATGTTCACCGTAGAAACTACTCCATCTCACGTGATGATCGGACATGGTGTAGTTGATATGGATCACGTAATCACTTAGAGGATTAGAGGGATGTCTATCTAAGTGGGAGTTCTTAAGTAATATGATTAATTGAACTTAAATTTGTCATGAACTTAGTACCTGATAGTATCTTGCTTGTCTATGTTGATTGTAGATAGATTGCCCGTGTTGTTTTTCCGTTAAATTTTAATGCGTTCCTTGAGAAAGCAAAGTTGAAAGATGATGGTAGCAATTACGAATGGGTCCGAATAACTTGAGGATTATCCTCATTCTTGCATAGAAGAATTAAATCACTGGAAGCACCGTTGGGTGCCAGGCCTGCTCTGAGCAACACCGAGATGTTATGAGCGTCTGGCGAGCAAAAGCGATGACTACTCTATAGTTGGTGTGCCATGCTTTACGGCTTAGAACTGGATCTTCAACGACGTTTTGAACATCATGGAGCATATGAGATGTTCCGGAGTTGAAGTTAATATTTCAAGCAAATGCCCGGATTGAGAGATATGAAGTCTCCAATAAGTTCTACAATTTGCAAGATGGAGGAGAACAGTTCTGTCCGGTGAGCATATACTCAAAATGTCGGGGTATAATAATGTAGCGACTGACCCAAAATCGGTCAAATCTACGTATGTACCATCCCAAGATCATCTTTGGTACTCACGGTACATCGATAAAAGTAATCAAAGTTCAATCACACCTGAATTTTATTACACGATTCTCATATAGAGTCTTTATTACAAGGGAATAAATTCGGCTCAAGGCCAACTCATGAGAAATAAACTACTAATGTCTTGGAAGCGTCGAAGTAAAGCGAGTCCATCCGACTCAAAGGGCAATCGCCAGCGCGGAGCGTAGCCTCCTCTGATCGGAATATATCTACGCAACATAATACGTTGCAGCCATGTAGGTCGACTTTTGGAATAAAATTTGGCAGAGTCATGAAGAATAACAATAATAAAGTTACTACACTATATGCATTTTGGTACGTGGAGCTCTAAGTTTCATCATTTTGCGTAAAGCCAATTTTATCCTACTACAAAGTGGACTTATTAGCAAATTACTACAAATAGTAGGTAGTTATTGAGATGGTTACGCCAACCAATATATAGTTAACAAATTATTATTAAGTCATAAACCATCAAAGTAATCCATTAATTTTAAGTGTTTATATATCAGAATACTTCCAAGGTCCAGAGGCTCAAATGTCCGTGAATCGGGGACACGGCTAATCGATTAGGTTATAACACTCTGCAGAGGTTTGCGACTTTCCCATAAGAATCATTCCCTCCTTTGAAATCTTCGCACTTCATGGTGTTTGAAGGCGGGACGAATGAAGCAGGGTCTTCCAAAGAGTTCTTACGGCCCGCTTGCAGGTACCCATCCAATCCTACTGGATTCGTCTACTTCTCGTAGTACCGTCGGCCCGGCGTCACTACTAGGGTCAACCCATTGAGAGCCCATAATGGCTTGCGGTACGCAGAATGTAAGCTTCCGGTCATGGGGCATCCATCCTTCTCTTCGTGGCTGGGTGAAGCTTTCCCTTGAGGATGTCATGGCGCTTCTCCATGCATCCCGCCACCAGCAGGTGCTCCAGGGGTGCCCGTCGACCAAATCCTCCACCCAGTAGTGATTTTCAAGTCCATCTTGATCATTGTAGTCCATGGGTTGTCATCATCATTGACTCTCACATCTTGCTTATGAATTTCACTCATCCCAAATCCATTCTACGAGCATAGCAAAGTAACCACTAAATCCCGGGGTCATGGTAACAAGGGGTTGGTTCATCCTACCACATGATACTACTCAAGTTTAATGACTTCAAGATTTCACTACTGCATGCAATGGTGGGGTGGTGACAACTACTAATGCACAAACACATAGGTATAGAAATAACATGATCAAAACTTGCCTTCTAGCGATGATCCTCGTAGAAGCTAAAGAGTCGTAGTAGCAAGCTTAGCACTCCGGAAACTCTACCGAGACAAACAATAACACAATAAGCACAAAGCAAGAGGATCACACAAGATAACAATAGTAACATAGCACAAACAAAACAATCAAAACCAAATCCAAAAGAAAAAGTCAAAGAAACCAATTCAAGGTTTTTCTCCTTACTCCAAACAATAGCAAAAAATAGTTTTATACAACAAAAATTCCTTAAAATAACCTAATCATGGTTTTAGGTTAACTTAACAGAAAAGGATTAACTAAGTAACTAGGAGCAAAAAAGAATTAATTAAATAGCTATTATAAAACTCATTTTAGGCCTAATCCAATTTCTACTAAGAAAAATAATTTAAAACTTTTATTAATTATGAATAAAAAGTTCATCTAATGGAATGACAGAAACTAACCTAGAATAACTAATCACAAGTTAAAAATAAATTAATTTACTAATTAATTAATTAGGAAAACAGAACTAGTCAATTAATTAGGATTAATAGGATTCTGTCTAAAATTAATTATTTATTAATCCTAAAATACCCAAATTAATTTCTAGGGTTTGGCAATATCAAAATAAAGTGATGACAAAAAGAATCATGCAAAAATAATTTTTCTAACTAAAGTTATAGCAGATTTACTATTCTGACTAAAACAATATTAAAGCATTTTAATTATTTTAACATAGCTATATATATATTTTTCAGAAACTACATAAAATTTTGCAATCCAACAAAAAAGAATCACTCAAAAATATTAAACAGAATAAAAGATATACATTTTTGAAAATTGAAACTATTCGCTAAAAGCAGAAAATCAAAATAAAAAGAAAAAGCCCAATGGGCCATATCACATGCACTAAGGCGTAGTTTAGTCTAAACGGGCCTAGGGTTTAAACTAACGAACCGGCCTAATAAAATAAACCTAAACTAAATAATAAACCGATCATCCGGGCCGGTTTTCTAACTAAAACCTACCCCTTGGGGCTTCTAATCTAGGCCATCGATCTACGATCGGACGGGAGAATCTTTGCTGGGGACTCACCGGACTTCGGCGACAGTGGCGGCGGGAGAGTGCTCCGAGGCGTCTGGCGTGTGAGCCGAGCGAGTCGTCGGGAAGACGCGACGGGGTGGGTGGTTCGGTGGTGTTGGGAGGTCGGGGTGGACTGTGGTGGCGTCGGCGGCGACTTTGGCGGGCGAGGAGGGTTCGGTGCTCAGGTGAGCTCGGGAGGAGAGAGGAGAGGGTCCGGCGTCGCTAGGGGGGGGAATGGGGTGGAGCCTCGGCTTTTATAGCCGGGGTCGGGGTGCTCGGAAGGGCATCGGGTGTCGGGGGATCCCGGATCTCTTGAGGATCCGGTGGATCTCCGTGAGCTCGTGGGCGTGGGCGAGGGAAGGAAGGCAGGCGGGGCCCAGCGGGTCAGATGAGAGAGAGAGGTTCAGGTTGGTGATCGGCCAAAGCACTGGGGTTCAGCTGAGGTGCGTTTGTTGGCTGGTAGCTCTGAGGCAGCTAGTTAGCCGGCTTTCGGTTAAATTTGTGTTGAAATTTGAGGGTGAAATGTGGCGCTGGGCTGGGTGGCTCGGGTGGCGCCCAGGGTTTTCTTTATTTTTAAAATAAAAACAAAAACAAAAATAAAACAATATCTATAAATATTTTATATAGGGTATATATATACCAAAATGATCAGAATATTCCCTTTCATTTGAACATTTTTCCAAAGGCAAAATCCAAACTTTATAAAAATCCATTTTTCAAATTCAAATAAAATTCAGATTTGAATCCAAATCTTTTGGCATTGTTTCCTCTGATATTTTTGGAGTGTCATGTTTGCTCCCCTCATACTTTTGATCAAGTATTTATCGGGCTTAGTTTTTGAAATGTTTCCCACATGCCAAAGTTTGAATTCAAATTCAAAACTCAAATTGCTCTGAAACTTCAAATGACATTCAAATTCAAACAGGATGCATAGGATGCTTAGCTATAATTGTAAAACATTCCAAATAGGAAATTTGGGATGTTACAAACCTACCCACCTTAAGATGAATCTAGCCCTCGAGATTCGGGTTAACTAACAAATAGGTGCGGGTGGTCTCGAAGAAGATCTTCTTCGCGTTCCTGTGTGGCTTCTTCCTCGGTGTGGTGACTCCACGGCACCTTGCAAAATTGATGACCTTCTTGCTGCGGTGACTCTGCTTGCAGGTCTAGAGAGCTCTGGACGGGTTTCTCCTTGTAAGTTAAATCCTTTGTCAGGCTGTATGGCCTCTAGGAACACTTTGTATCTCTCAACGGAACATCGGCCATGTCGGCATGGCACTTCTTCAACTGTGAAACATGGAAGACATCGTGAACTCCGGACAATCCTTCCGGCAATTCCAACTTGTATGCCACTTCTCCTGACGTTCGAGGATTTTGTAGGGGCCAATGAATCGGGTGCTAACTTTCCTTTGACTCCAAACCTCTTGATTCCAATGAAGTGGAGACACACGAAGATATGCTCGGTCTCCGACTTCGTAAGTTACCTCCTTGCGCTTCTTTGTCGGCATAACTCTTACATCTTGACTGTGCTATCTTGAGCCTGTCTCGAATCAGCTTGACTTTCTCTTCGAATCCTTGATAAGATCGGGACCCGAAAAGTGATCGATCTCCAACACTATCCCACGACAATGGTGTTCTGCACCTCCTTAGTATAGAGCTTGAAAGGGGCCATCTTCAAAGCTGGATTGATAACTGTTGTTGTATGAGAACTCTGCGTGCGGCAAATTATCATCCCAGCTAGACCCATAGTCTAGCACGCAAGCTCTCAACATGTCCTCCGAATCTGGTTGACTCTCTCGGTCATCCATGCACTGCGGATGAAAAGGCATCTTGAATTCCAGCCTCGTGCCCAAAGTTTCATGCAATTGCTTCCAAAACTTTGAGGTAAACTGTGTTCCTCTATCGGACACGATTTTCCTCGGAACTCCATGCGGACATACGATCCTGGTCATGTATATCTTGGCCAACTTAGCACTGGTATAGGTAGTCTTCACGGAATGAAGTAGGCTACCTTGGTCAAACGATCAACCACTACCCGGATGGAATCATAACACTGAACGGGTCTGGGCAATCACAGTGATGAAATCGATTCCAAGTTTTTCCCATTTCCAATCGGGAATCGGCAAAGGTTGAAGTAACCCTAAAGCTTACGATGTTACGCCTTTACTAGTTGACAAACATCGCATAACGCTATGTATTCGCAATATCCCTCTTCATACTGTCCACCGTAAACTTTGCTTCAAATCTAGGTACATCTTGGTGTTGCTTAGGGGTGAATCGAGTACGGTGAATCATGAGCCTCTGAAGAATTAGCTTCACGAGCTCGGGATCATTGGGCACATAAATCTGATTCTCAAACCATATAGTTCCATGTTCATCCTTACGAAATCCTTTAGCTTTTCCTTCCTCCATCTTTCGCTTTATCTCATTAATTTCCTTGTCCGACTTCTGGGCTTCACGAATCCTTTCGGCCAAAGTGGACTGTACTTCCAGAGTTGCAACAAATCCTTTCGGTACTATCTCCAGTCGGAGATCTCTGAGGTCATCGACTAACTCACAGGGTAATCCTCCCGCTGTAAGAGTATTCACATAACTCTTACGGCTCAAGGCATCTGCTACAACATTAGCCTTTCACGGGTGATAATGCAATCTCATGTCATAGTCCTTTATCAACTCTAGCCATCTCCTCTTGCTGAGGTTCAATTCCTTCTGCATTGAAAATATATTTCAAACTCTTGTGATCTGTGTAAACATCACAACGGTTTCCGATGAGGAAATGTCTCTGTGTCTTGAGTGCATGCACTACTGTTGCTAACTCCAAATCATGTGTGGCATAATTCAGCTCGTGGTGGTCGTGGCATGCAGGAGGTATAAGCTACGACTTTTCCTTCCTGCATGAGTACTCCTCCGAGTCCCCGACGAGAAGCGTCTAATATACCTGGTAATCCTTGTGTATGTCCGGCAAAATCAATCTTTGAAATTTGTAACCAAAGCGTTTCTTCAATTCCTGAAAACCGGCTTCACAAGCCTCGGTCCAAACATACTTGGCTTCCTTCTTCAACAGCTCAGGTCATGGGCTTGGCAATCTTGAGAAATTCTCAATAAACCTCCGATAATATCCTGCGAGTCAAGAAAAGCTGCGGATCTCCTTGGTTGTGGTGGGTGATCGCCAATCGGTGTGATACAACCTTGGTGGGGTCAATCGCTATTCCTTCTCCTGAAATAACATGTCCGAGGAATCCGACTTCCTTGACCAGAATTCACATTTCTTGAACTTGGCATACAAGCGATGTTCTCGAAGTTTCTCGAGAACGAGACGCAAATGTTCCTTATGCTCTTCCTCGCTCTTGGAGAAAATCGGTATATCATCGATGAACACCACGACAAACTTGTCCAGATATTCCATAAATACCTTGTTCATCAAATTCATGAAGTATGCGGGAGCATTAGTCAATCCAAGCGACATGACGGTATACTCATATAAACCATACACAGTGGTGAATGCTGTTTTGGGTATATCCTTTTCACGAATTTTCAACTGATGATACCCTGATCGAAGATCGATCTTAGAGAATACCTTGGCTCCAACAAGCTGATCAAACAAGTCATTGATCATCGGCAGAGGGTACTTGTTCTTGATGGTTACTTCGTTCAATGCACGATAATCCACAACCATCCTCAAGCTTCCATCCTTCTTCTCTACCAAAAGAACTGGGGCTCCCCAAGGTGATGAGCTTGGACGAATATATCCTTTCTCCAATAACTCATTTATTTGATCCTTGATCTCTTTCAACTCATTCGGTGGCATCCGATAAGGTCTCTTAGATATTGGGGCTGCCGGGGCAATAACTCAATCAGAAACTCAATGTCTCTGTCCGGTGGGATTCCTGGTATTTCGTCAGGGAACACATCGGTTTATTCTTGCTCTTCTGGCACTTCCTCCTGAACAACTCCCGTGAGGGAATGCACTGATTCTTCATCCGGCTGTGCCGGAGCCACATACTTGATCCTCTTACGCTCCGGGGTGGTGAGCAGAATAGACTTCTTGTACAGTCAATGTTCCCTTCATACTTTGACAACCAATCCATGCCTAGGATTACATCCAAGGTCGAGTTTCCAACACTATGAGTTCTACGGGAAATTTGTGGTTCCCGATGTTGAGGTTTGCGGAATGACTTAAACCTGCCATCATTTCTCCTCCCGCTGGAACCGACAAGGAGGGGGGCTTCTAAGGGTTCTAGTGCGTAATCCGTACTTATCCACAACTACCCTTGATATGAATGAATGCGTTGCACGGAATCAAAGAGAACCAAAACTGAACGTGAATTCAATAAAAACTTACCAACCACGATTGTCCGGCTGATCATAGACGCGTCCTCCACGCCGATATGGTTCACTTGAGCACGAGGGAAGGATTGGGCTTCTTCGCTGAGCCTCCATTGCCATTCCGTTCCTCTGCTGGCCTCCGGGCGGTCGGTGGCGTAGTGCCTGTCTTACGGCACTTGAAGCGGTGATGTGGCTCAGATCCTTCTGAGCCGGGCAGAAACGGTCTTGATTGCCATTACCATTGCCATTGCCATTGCCATGGCCCGACTTGTTGTCTGGCTGCGGTTGTTTCCATTTCCACCATGGTTATGAACTCCATGGTTATGATGGGTGTGCCCTCCCGAGTACGGTGCATAGCGGGGCCTGCTGAGCTCTGAGTTGTGCTTCCACAGGCTGTACTTCCGCTATGCTTCTATCTCTTTCTGCTTGCCTTCCGGGATGGTGGCCTTGTCTACCAGCTCACGGTAGTTGTTGAAAGTAGCCACAATAAGCTGCATGCTCAATTCATCATTGAGTCCCTCAAGGAACTTCTCCTGCTTGGCGGCATCTGTGGCCACATCATCAGGGGCATAGCGAGCAAGCTTGCTGAACTCATCCACGTACTGTGCCACAGTACGGTTCCCCTAGCGTAAAGTTCTGCGGAACTCACGCTTCTTGAGACTCATGGCTCCAGCTGAGACATGAGCGGTGCGGAAGGCTTCTTGGAATTGATCCCATGTGATGGCACCAATGGGAAAAGTGGCGGTGTAGTTCTCCCACCAAGAAGCTGCGAGTCCATCAAGTTGATGCGCTGCAAAGCGCACCTTCTCAGCATCGGTGCATCCAACGGTGACTAGCTCTCTTCCGATTTTGCGGAGCCAATCATCGCCCACAATCGGCTCGATTGCTACTAGAGAACAACATGGATTCAACCTCGTAAATCGAGTCAAGTTGTCCACAAAGTGGGTGGTGGCGGTGGATTGTTGTTGTTGTTACGATTACGAATGAGTATTCGCATGAGGGCATTACTGCTGCTTTGAGTAGCCGGGTGAGCTCCAAGGAAAACCGTGTCACGTCTCGGAGGCATCTGGTGTTTTGGAGTGGATGAGAAATTAGAATAGAACAATGGTCTATGAGGAATAACACTACCCATATGAATGCACGATCATATAACACACCAATCATTTATTCATTCCACTCAAACATGGTTCAAACTCGATTACAAAAGCTCATGACTAATTGAAGGAAAAACATCGGCCTAACTGATCGACGAAAAAAAAAAAAAGATAACATGGTGGTCGACTAAAAAGTCTTCATCGGTGGCGCCTCCTCTTGGGGTTTCCTTGATGGTACTCCCTTGAAATCTGATCATTGCTCACGAGGGTCCTTCATCTCCACTCGGATAAAGGTCCTCTCCCAAGTCCATCTTTTCCTCTATCGCGCAAGCTTCATCTTCGTGTCGTCGACTATCTCCATGAAGTCCGTGATTTCTTCCTCATGGCCAAGGAAGTCTGCGGCGTGCCTTCTCCTCCGATTCAGTTCGCGGAACAAAAGCTTCCGTGTGTCTTCGAGATTCACAATGGTCCGAATCTCCCGTTTCCTGAGAAGACACTCCAAGTCCTGGACATAAGAGAGAATGGAATCGTCCTCGACGGTACGGATGATATCTCCATTCCTTGCCCTGCGAGAAACCATGGCGAGGTCTCGAGTGATCGAGCTCGCCCTGTACTCCTCTCGGAGATGTCCAAGTGCTCGATAGATCGCCACGTCCCTTCCGATGATCGATTGAACTCGGTGAACTCAAAGTTGATAGGCTCCGTGTGTCCTCCAAAGGTTCTCCTGGGATATGCACTTCAATCTCAGAGCGGGTGTCCGCCGGAAGTGCATTGGTTGGCTTCCGGTGATCGAGGGCAGAGCTATCTTGACTTCTTCACCATCTGGACCAGCTTCTTGCGAAAGGCATCGTCTCATCTGGTGGCAAAACTCCGGTAGAAGAACCGGGGTGAACTCGGCGGCCATCTAGAATGTTGCAAGGGGAGAAGAGTCAGAATAGAACAGGGGAGAATTACGGAATGAAAAGGAGTTAAAGTAAATGGTCTCTGCTAATGGCTTTCCGATCCTAGGGGTTACGATCCTACGGTCAGCAGTGCTCGATACCATCTCTGTAGCGACCTGACCCAAAATCGGTCAAATCTACGTATACGTACCATCCCAAGATCATGCTTTGGTATTCACAAGACATCGATAAAGTAATCAAAGTTCAATCACACCTGAATTTTTATTACACGATTCTCATATAGAGTCTTTATTACAAGGGAATAAATTGGCTCAAGGCCAACTCATGAGAAATAAACTACTAATGCTGCGAAGCGTCGAAGTAAAGCGAGTCCATCCGACTCAAAGGGCAATCGCCAAGCGCGGCGTAGCCTCACTCTGATCGGAATATATCTACTGCAACATAATACGTTGCAGCCATGTAGGTCGACTTTTTGGAATAAGTGGCAAGTCATGAAGAATAACAATAATAAAGTTACTACACTATATGCATTTTGGCTGTGGAGCTCTAAGTTTCATCATTTTGCGTAAAGCCAATTTTATCCTACTACAGTGGACTTATTTGCAAATTACTACAAATTATTGGTAGTTATTGAGATGGTTCCGCCAACCAATATCTCGTTCCCAAATTATTATTAAGTCATAAACCCTCAACTTAATCCATTAATTTTAAGTGTTGAGATATCCGAATACTTCCAAGGTCCAGGAGGCTCAAATGTCCGTAATCGGGACACGGCTAATCGATTAGGTTATAACACTCTGCAGAGGTTTGCGACTTTCCGCATAAGAATCATTCCCTCCTTTGAAATCTTCGCACTTCATGGTGTTTGAAGACCGGGACCAGATGAAACAGGGTCTTCCAAAGAGTTCTTACGGCCACCGCCGTACCCATCCAATCCTACCGTTCGTCTCACTTCTCGTAGTACCGCCCGCCAGCGTCACTACTAGGGTCAACTTGACCCAGAGCCCATAATGGCTTGCGGCTGCACCGGTAAGCTGCCGGTCATGGGGCATCCCTCCTTCTCTTCGTGGCTGGGTGAAGCTTTCCGCAGGATGTCATGGTGCTTCTCCATGCATCCCGCCACCACTGGGTGCTCCAGGTGCCCGTCGGCCAAATCCTCCACCCAAAGTAGTGATTTTCAAGTCCATCTTGATCATTGTAGTCCATGGGTTGTCATCATCATTGACTCTCACATCTTGCTTATGAATTTCACTCATCCCAAATCCCGTCTCACGAGCATAGCAAAGTAACCACTACGTCCCGGGTCATGGTAACAAGGGGGTTGGTTCATCCTACCACATGATACTACTCAAGTTTAATGACTTCAAGATTTCACTACTGCATGCAATGGTGGGGTGGTGACAACTACTAATGCACAAACACATAGGTATAGAAATAACATGATCAAAACTTGCCTTGCCGATGATCCTCGAAGCTAAAAAGAGTCGTAGTAGCAAGCTTAGCACTCCTAAAACTCTACCGAGACAAACAATAACACAATAAGCACAAAAGCAAGAGGATCACACAAGATAACAATAGTAACATAGCACAACAAAACAATCAAAACCAAATCCAAAAGAAAAGTCAAAGAAACCAATTCAAATTTTTTCCCTACTCCAAACAATAGCAAAAATAGTTTTTATACAACAAAAATTCCTTAAAATAACCTAATCATGGTTTTAGGTTAACTTAACAGAAAAGGATTAACTAAGTAACTAGGAGCAAAAAGAATTAATTAAATAGCTATTATAAAACTCATTTTAGGCCTAATCCAATTTCTACTAAGAAAAATAATTTAAAACTTTTATTAATTATGAATAAAAGTTCATCTAATGGAATGACAGAAACTAACCTAGAATAACTAATCACAAGTTAAAAATAAATTAATTTACTAATTAATTAATTAGGAAAACAGGAACTAGTCAATTAATTAGGATTAATAGGATTCTGTCTAAAATTAATTATTTATTAATCCTAAAATACCCAAATTAATTTCTAGGGTTTGGCAATATCAAAATAAAGTGATGACAAAAGAATCATGCAAAATAATTTTTCTAACTAAAGTTATAGCAGATTTACTATTCTGACTAAAACAATATTAAAGCATTTTTAATTATTTTTAACATAGCTATATATATTTTTCAGAAACTACATAAAATTTGCAATCCAACAAAAAAAGAATCACTCAAAAATATTAAAAAGAATAAAAGATATACATTATTGAAAAAAGAAACTATTAGTCTAAAAAATAAAATCAAAAAAAAAGAAAAAGCCCAATGGGCCTATATCATGCACTAGGCGTAGTTTAGTCTAAACGGGCCTAGGGTTTAAACTAACGAACCGCCTAATAAAATAAACCTAAACTAAATAATAAACCGATCGGGCCGGCCGGTTTTCTAACTAAAACCTACCCTCTTCTGGGGCTTCTAATCTAGGCCATCGATCTCACGATCGGACGGGGAGGGTGCTGCCGGGACTCACCGACTCGGACTGACGGGCATGGGCGGGCGGCGAGAGTGCTCCGAGGCGTCTGGATGCCGGCGAGCTTCAGTGAGTCGTCGGGAAGACGCGCACGGCTCTGTGGTGGTTCGGTGGTGTTGGGAGGTCGGGGAGTGGACGAGGTGGCGTCGTGGGCGACTTTGGCGGCGGGGAGGGGTTCAGTGCTCGGTGAGCTCGGGAGGAGAGGGAGAGGGGTCCGGCGTCGCTAGGGGGGAATGGGTGCGAGCCTCGGCTTTTATAGCCGGGGGTCGAGGTGCCGGAAGGGCATCGGGGCTGTCGGGGATCCCGGATCCTTGGATCCGGTGGATCTCCGCGAGAGCTCGTGGCGTGGCGAGGAAGGAAGACGGGCGGGGCATGGTCAGTGGAGAGAGAGAGGGAGGTTGAGGCGGTCGATCAAGCCCGGGGTTTCAGCGAGGGGTGAGCCGGGCTGGTGGCTCTGGGCTGGCTAGTTGGGCCTTTCGGTTAAGGTGGCGGTGAGGGGTGGCGCTGGCCGGGCCTGGGGTGCTGGTGGCGCCCTGGGGTTTTCTTTATTTTTAAATAAAAACAAAAACAAAAATAAAACAATATCTATAAATATTTTATATAGGGTATATATATACCAAAATGATCAGGGGAATATTCCCTTTCATTTGAACATTTTTCCAAAGGCAAAATCCAAACTTTATAAAAATCCATTTTTTCAAATTCAAATAAAATTCAGATTTGAATCCAAATCTTTTGGCATTGTTTCCTCTGATATTTTTGGAGTGTCATGTTTGCTCCTCTCATACTTTTGATCAAGTATTTATCAGGCTTAGTTTTTGAAATGTTTCCCACATGCCAAAGTTTGAATTCAAATTCAAAACTCAAATTGCTCTGAAACTTCAAATGACATTCAAATTCAAACAGGATGCATAGGATGCTTAGCTATAATTGTAAAACATTCCAAATAGGAAATTTGGGATGTTACAAATAATCACTTGATTTAACTGGGAGTTAATCTTCCGGATGATAGAGTCATTGACAGAATTCTCCAATCACTGCCACCAAGCTACAAGAGCTTTGTGATGAACTATAATATGCAAGGGATGGAAAAGACTATTCCCGAGCTCTTCGCGATCTTTGAAAGCTGCGGAGGTAGAAATCAAGAAGGAGCATCAAGTGTTGATGGTTAACAAGACCACTAGTTTCAAGAAAAGGGCAAAGGGAAGAAGAAGGAAACTTCAAGAAGAAACTGACAAACAAGTTCTTTGCTCGGGGAAAAAGAAACCCAAGTCCGGACCTAAGCTGAAATCGAGTGCTTCTACCGCAAGGCATCGGGTCACCGGAAGCGGAACTGCCCCAAAGTATTTGGTGGATAAGAAGGATGGCAAGGTGAACAAAGGTATATGTGATATACATGTTATTGATGTGTACCTTACTAATGCTCGCAGAGCACTGGTATTTGATAATCTGGTTACATTGCTAATATTTGCAACTCAAAGCAGGGGACTACGGATTAAGCGAAGATTAGCTAAGGACGAGGTGACGTCTTGGCGTGGGAAATGGTTCCAAAGTCGATGTGATCGCGGTCAAAGACGCTACCTCTACATCTACCTTCGGGATTAGTTTTAGACCTAAATAATTGTTATTTGGTGCGGCGTTGAGCATGAACATTATATCTGGATCTTGTTTGATGCGAGACGGTTATTCATTTAAATCAGAGAATAATGGTTGTTCTATTTATATGAGTAATATCTTTTATGGTCATGCACCCTTGAAGAGTGGTCTATTTTTATTGAATCTCGATAGTAGTGATACACATATTCATAATGTTGAAGCCAAAAGATGCAGAGTTGATAATGACAGTGCAACTTATTTGTGGCATTGCCGTTTAGGTCATATCGGTGTAAAGCGCATGAAGAAACTCCATCTTGATGGACTTTTGGAACCACTTGATTATGAATCACTTGGTACTTGCGAACCGTGCCTCATGGGCAAGATGACTAAAACACCGTTCTCGGTACTATGGAGAGAGCAATCGATTTATTGGAGATCATACATACGAGATGTATGTGGTCCGATGAATGTTGAGGCTCGTGGCGGATATCATTATTTTCTCACCTTCACAGATGATTTGAGCAGATATGGTTATATCTACTTAATGAAGCATAAGTCTGAAACATTTGAAAAGTTCAAGGAATTTCAGAGTGAAGTTGAAAATCATCGTAACAAGAAAATAAAGTTTCTACGATCTGATCGTGGAGGAGAATATTTGAGTTACTGAGTTTGGTCTACATTTGAAACAAAAGCGGAATAGTTTCGCAACTCACGCCACCGAACACCACAGTAGCGTAATGGTGTGTCCGAACGTCGTAATCGTACTTTACTTGATATGGTGCGATCTATGATGTCTCTTACAGATTTAGCGCTATCATTTTGGGGTTATGCTTTAGAGACGACCGCATTCACGTTAAATAGGGCACCATCAAAATCCATTAAGACGACGCCTTATGAACTGTGGTTTAGCAAGAAACCAAAGTTGTCGTTTCTGAAAGTTTGGGGCTGCGATGCTTATGTGAAAAAGCTTCAACCTGATAAGCTCGAACCCAAATCGGAGAAATGTGTCTTCATAGGATACCCAAAGGAGACCGTTGGGTATACATTCTATCACAGATCCGAAGGCAAAACGTTTGTAGCTAAGTTCGGAAACTTTCTGGAGAAGGAGTTTCTCTCAAAAGAAGTGAGTGGGAGGAAAGTAGAACTTGATGAGGTAACTGTACTTGCTCCCTTATTGGAAAGTAGCTCATCGCAGAAAGCTGTTCCTGTGACACCTACACCAATTAGTGAGGAAGTTAATGATGATGATCATGGAACTTCAGATCAAGTTGTTACTGAACCTCGTAGATCAACGAGTAAGATCCGCACCAGAGTGGTAATGCGGTAATCCTGTTACGGAAGTCATGTTACTAGACCATGATGAACCTACGGACTATGAAGAAGCGATGGTGAGCCCAGATTCCGAAAAATGGCTTGAGGCCATGAAATCTGAGATGGGATCCATGTATGAGAACAAAGTGTGGACTTTGGTTAACTTGACCGATGATCGGCAAGCAATTGAAAATAAATGGATCTTCAAGAAGAAGACTGACGCTGACGATAATGTTACTATCTACAAAGCTCGACTTGTCGCAAAAGGTTTTCGACAAGTTCAAGGGATTGACTACGATGAGACTTTCTCACCCGTAGCGATGCTTAAGTCTGTCCGAATCATGTTAGCAATTGCCGCATTTTATGATTATGAAATATGGCAGATGGATCTCAAAACTGCATTCCTGAACGGGTTTCTGGAAGAAGAGTTGTATATGATGCAGCCAGAAGGTGTTGTCGATCCAAAGGGAGCTAACAAAGTGTGCAAGCTCCAGCGATCCATTTATGGACTGGTGCAAGCCTCTCGGAGTTGGAATAAACGTTTTGATAGTGTGATCAAAGCATTTGGTTTTATGCAGACTTTTGGAGAAGCCTGTATTTACAAGAAAGTGAGTGGGAGCTCAGAGCATTTACGATATTATATGTGGATGACATATTCTTGATTGGAAATGATATAGAATTTCTGGATAGCATAAAGGGATACTTGAATAAGAGTTTTTCAATGAAAGACCTCGGTGAAGCTGCTTACATATTGGGCATTAAGATCTTTAGAGATAGATCAAGATGCTTAATTGGACTTTCACAAAGCACATACCTTGACAAAGTTTTGAAGAAGTTCAAAATGGATCAAGCAAAGAAAGGGTTCTTGCATGTGTTACAAGGTGTGAAGTTGAGTAAGACTCAAAGCCCGACCACTGCAGAAGATAGAGAGAAGATGAAAGATGTTCCCTATGCTTCAGCCATAGGCTCTATCATGTATGCAATGTTGTGTACCAGGACACGATGTGTGCCTTGCTATAAGTCTAGCGAGGGAGGTACCAAAGTAATCCAGAGTGGATCATCGACAGCGGTCAAGAACATCCTTAAATACCTAAAAAGGACTAAGGATATGTTTCTCGTATATGGAGGTGACAAAGAGCTCATCGTAAATGGTTACGTTGATGCAAGCTTTGACACTGATCCGGACGATTCTAAATCGCAAACTGGATACGTGTTTACATTAAACGGTGGAGCTGTCAGTTGGTGCAGTTCTAAACAAAGCGTCGTGGCGGGATCTACGTGTGAAGCGGAGTACATAGCTGCTTCAGAAGCAGCAAATGAATGAGTCTGGATGAAGGAGTTCATATCCGATCTAGGTGTCATACCTAGTGCATCGGGTCCAATGAAAATCTTTTGTGACAATCTCGGAGCAATTGCCTTAGCGAAGGAATCCAGATTTCACAAGAGAACCAAGCACATCAAGAGACGCTTCAATTCCATCCGGGATCTAGTTCAGGTGGGAGACATAGAAATTTGCAAGATACATACGGATATGAATGTTGCAGACCCGTTGACTAAGCCTCTTCCACGAGAAAAACATGATCAACACCAAGACTCCATGGGTGTTAGAATCATTCTTGTGTAATCTAGATTATTGACTCTAGTGCAAGTGGAAGATCGAAGGAAATATGCCCTAGAGGCAATAATAAAGTTATTATTTATTTCCTTATATCATGATAAATGTTTATTATTCATGCTAGAATTGTATTAGCAGGAAACATAATACTTGTGTGAATACATAGACAAACAGTGTCACTAGTATGCCTCTACTTGACTAGCTCGTTGATCAAAGATGGTTATGTTTCCTGACCATAGACATGTGTTGTCATTTGATTGACGGGATCACATCATTAGGAGAATGATGTGATTGACTTGACCCATTCCGTTAGCTTAGCACTTGATCGTTTACTTTTCTGCTATTGCTTTCTTCATGACTTATACATGTTCCTATGACTATGAGATTATGCAACTCCGTTTACCGGAGGAACACTTTGTGTGCTACCAAACATCACAACGTAACTCGGTGATTATAAAGGTGCTCTACAGGTGCCTTAAAAGGTACTTGTTGGGTTGGCGTATTTCGAGATTAGGATTTGTCACTCCGATTGTCGGAGAGGTATCTCTGGGCCCTCTTGGTAATGCACATCACTTAAGCCTTGCAAGCATTGCAACTAATGAGTTAGTTGTGAGATGATGTATTACGGAACGAGTAAAGAGACTTGCCGTAGCGAGATTGAACTAGGTATTGAGATACCGACGATCGAATCTCGGGCAAATAACATACCGATGACAAAGGGAACAACGTATGTTGTTATGCGGTCTGACCGATAAAGATCTTCGTAGAATATGTGGGACCCAATATGAGCATCCAGGTTCCGCTATTGGTTATTGACCGAAAACTGTTCTAGGTCATGTCTACATAGTTCTCGAACCCGTAGGGTCCGCACGCTTAACGTTACGATGACAGTTTTATTATGAGTTTATAAGTTTTGATGTACCGAAGCTTGTTCGGAGTCCCGGATATGATCACGGACATGATGAGGAGTCTCGAAATGGTCGAGACATAAAGATTGATATATTGTAAGCCTATATTTGGATATCGGAATCGTTCCGTGAAATCGGGATTTTCTTGAGATGCAGTTCTTTGGAACCCCCCCGAGGGGGTTAATGGGCCTACATGGGCCCTAAGGGAGAAGAGGAGGGCGGCCAGGGGCAGGCAGGCCGCCCCCTCCCCACTAGTCCGAATAGGACAAGGAAGAGGCGGCGCCCCCTTTTCTCTTTCCCTTCCCTTTTCCTTCTCCTACAAGGCAGAGGGAGTCCTACTCGGTGGGGAGTAGGACTCCTCTAAGCGCACCCCTAGGGGCCGGCCGCACCTCCCCCCTCCCTCCTTTATATACGTGAACACTACTCTCCCCTCTCGTTGCTATGCATCACCATGATCTTGCGTGTGCGTAGGAAATTTTTTGAAATTACTACGTTCCCCAACAAAGCGCACCTTGGGTTTCAACAACTTTGGAAATCGCTTCGGGACCCCAAAACAGTGAGTAATAGTCCACGAAACGCCAAAACTGTGAGTGTTGACGACAGACACGTAAATGCACCCCGGGGATCGTCAATCGTGGAAATCGCTATGGGGCCCCAAAACAGTGAGTAATAGTGAACGAAACGGACCAGAATCGGCAAAAATTGTGAGTGTTGACAACCGACATGTAAACGCACCCCGGGGTTCGTCAATCGTGGAAATCACTTCGGGGCCCCAAAACTGAGTAATAGTCCAAGAAATGGACCAGAACTGGCCCAAACTGCGAGTCTTGACGACCAACACATAAGGACACCTTGGGGTTCCACAACCATAGAAATCGCTTTGGGACCAGAAAACTGTGAGTAATAGTCCAGGAAACAGGCCAGAATTGGCCAACACTTTGAGTGTTGATGACCGATACGTAAACGCACCCAGGGTTCGTCAATCATGGAAATCACTCCTGGACCCCAAACAGTGAGTAATAGAAACGAGCCAGAATCGGCCCAAACTGTGATTGTTGATGACCGACACGTAAGCGCACCTTGGGGTTCCACAACCATGGAAATCGATTTGGCATCCCAAAACGGTGAGTAATAGTCCACGAAACGGGCCAGAATCGGCCAAAACCGTGAGTGGTGATGAACGACATGTAAACGCACCCTAGGGTTCGTTAATCGTGGAAATCACTCAGAGACCCCAAAACAGTGAGTAATAGTCCAAGAAACGAGCCAAAATCGGCCAAAACTATGAGTGTTGATGACCGACACGTACGCGCACCTTGGGTTTCAACAACTATGGAAATCGCTTCGGGCCCCCAAAACGGTGAGTAATGGTCCACGAAACGGGTCAGAATTAGCCAAAATTGTGAGTGTTGACGACGGACACGTAAACGCACCCCGGGATCGTCAATCGTGGAAATCGCTCTGGGACCCCAAAACGGTGAGTGTTGATGACCCCAAAATTGTGAGTGTTGATGACCGACACGTAAACGCACCTCGGGGTTCGTCAATAGTGGAAATCACTCCGGGACCCCAAAACCGGGTAATAGTCAAAGAAACGGGCCAGGATCGGCCCAAACTGCGATTGTTCATGACGGACATGTAAGCGCACCTTGGGGTTTGACAACCATGGAAATCGCTTTGGGACCCCAAAACGGTGAGTAATAGTCCACGAAACGTGCCAAAATCGGCCAAAATTGTGAGTGTTGATGACGGACACGTAAATGCACCCCGGGGTTGGTCAATCATGGAAATCACTCTGAGACCCCAAAACAGTGAGTAATAGTCTAAGAAACGGGCCAGAATCGGCCAAAACTGCGAATGTTAATGGCCGACATGTAAGCGCACCTTGGGGTTCAAGAACTATGGAAATCGCTTCGGGATCCCAAAACGGTGAGTAATAGTCCATGAAACAGGTCAGAATTGGCCAAAACTGTGAGTGTTAACGACGGACACGTAAACGCACCCCGGGGATTGTAACGCTATGGGACCCCAAAACGGTGAGTAATAGAGCATGAAGCGGACCAGAATCGGCCAAAATTGTGAGTGTTGATGACGGACACGTAAATGCACCCCGGGGTTGGTCAATCATGGAAATCACTCTGAGACCCCAAAACACTGAGTAATAGTCCACTAAACGGCCCAGAATCGGCCCAAACTGCGAGTCTTGACGACCAACACGTAAGCACACCTTGGGGTTCGACTACCATGGAAATCGCTTTGGGACCACAAAACGGTGAGTGATAGTCCATGAAACGGGTCAGAATCGGCCAAAACTGTGAGTGTTGATGACAGACACGTAAACGCACCGCTGAGTTCATCAATCATGGGAATCACTCACGGGACCCAAAGCGGTGAGTAATAGTCGAAGAAAGCGGGCTTAATCGGCCCAAAGCGTGAAGTGTTGATGACCAAACCGTTAGCACATCTTGGAGTTCGACAACCATGGAAATCGATTTGGGACCCCAAAGCGGTGAGTAACGATCCTGAAACGGGCGGAATCGGACAAAGCTGTGAGTGTTGATGACCGGCACGAACGCATCCGGGGTTCGTTAATCGTGGAAATCCTGCTGGGACCCTAAAGCGGTGAGTAATAGTCCATGAAACGGGTCGAATAGGCCAAAAGCTGTGAGTGTTGATGGCCAAACACGTAAACACACCACGGGGTTCGATTAATCATGGAAATCACTGGGACCCCAAAGCAGTGAGTAATTGTCCACGAAAGCGGGCGAGTCGGCCAAACTGCGGAGTGTTGATGACCGACACGTAAGCGCACCTTGGGTTTCAACCACTATGGAAATCGCTTCGGGACCCCAAAACGGTGAGTAATAGTCCACGAAACAGGTCAGAATTGGCCAAAATTGTGAGTGTTGACAAAGAACACAACGCACCCAGGGGATCGTCAATCGTGGAAATCGCTCTAGGACCCCAAAACGGTGAGTAATACTGCACGAAACGGACCAGAGTCGGTCAAAATTGTGAGTCCTGATGACCGACACGGAAACGCACCCCGGAGTTCGTCAGTCGTGGAAATTACTCCGGGATCCCAAAACTGAGTAATAGTCCAAGAAACGGGCCAGAATCGGCCAAACCGGGATTGTTGATGACGGACATGTAAGTGCACCTTGGAGTTTGACAACCATGGAAATCGCTTCGGGACCCGAAAACGGTGAGTAACATAAAAATCTCTCTCTCCTTTTTTGTGGGAAGAGTACATACAATTTTTTTAAGGACTCTAATATCTGGCGACTAGAGGAGCGTCTCTCGGCGAACGTTTCGCCTCCCTTGATTGTTCGTCGGGGGAGGGCTATGGCGAACCTTGGTGGCCCGGAGGCCACTTTACTGTTTTTCCAAATGCCTTGAACAAAAAAACATACTTTCTTGTAAAAACCAGAGAAAACATAAATGTAGAATTGCCATGAACAAAAAAACACATTTTCTTATGAATAACAGAGAAAACATAAATATATAATTGCCATGATATGAAAATATAAACAATGTCGTGTTACTTTATAATACTGCCATTTCTTTAAATTATTAATTTACAAATGGCATGATTAAAACAATGTGCCGTGTTATATGAAAAATAGATTTCTGAATGTGCCAAAAAAGCCATGTTTTGGAGAAGAATTATTTTCTTTATTCATGCCAAGGATGAAAAACACAATGCCATGCCGTCCTTTTTTTTATTATTGGGTCCATTGTGCAAAAAATATTAAAAATGTGTGTCATTCAAAACAATGCCACACTTATAATAATAAAATTGTCATCCTGATAATAATAAAAATGGCATGCCAATAATAGAACTGTCATCATGTTAATAATAGAAACGCCATCCTCCTTAAAATAAAAACGGCATGTTACTAATAACAAAAATGACATGTTCTTAATCATAAAAACGTCGTCATATCAATAATAAAATTGCCACATTATCTTTATCTCTACTACCTAAAAAAAGCGTAAGGTTCTTATTTCACCTCTCTTTCGTCTAACCTTCGTTATATATGTCTCACTCTTTCCTTTTCCTCTTTGATTTTTTCTCTCATCTCTTATTTTTATCCCATCCATTCTCCCTAAAATAGAATCAATTGTCTCATGTTTTATTAACTTACCAAAAAAAGCATATTTTGTTTGGTAAGTAATTAAATTCTTACCAAATAAGTACTTAACAATAAAAATGCAGGTAAATCATGGTGATTGCATACAAAAACTTGATAAAATTTTAGCGCATCAATATCATAACAGACGCGCGAGCTAATCTACTAGAATGTTTATATTCCCGTTGCAACGCATGGGCAATTGTCTAATTAATTATTAAAATGTCATTCTCTTAGTAATAAAACTGATATTTTCTTAATAAAAAATGGCATATTATGATAGCTGCTATTTGACTCCCGGGCTCATCTGCTCCCTCCATGAACTGTAAAATCAAATAAACTACTAGAAATTTCCAAAAGAATTTGAATTTTTTCATGGAAGATACTTCGATGTGTGAGATCCGTGCCAAATTTCAACTCATTTGGACTTTGAGTAGCTCTCAGTAAAAAGACAAATGTGGATCTGTGAAACAGTTTACTGTTCATGTACTGTTTGGACCCATTGTTTTTTTGCTGAGAGCTACTCAAATGTCTGAATGAGTTGAAGATTGGCATGGACCTCACGCACTAAAACATCTTCCATGAAAAAAAAGACACTTTTTAGAATTTTATTAGTATTATTAGTTGAATTTAATTTTCACCGGGCACAGAAATGGATATTCGTCATATTATTATTAATTATTAATAATAAAATTGTCATGTGAAAAGTAAAAAATATATTTTTTCCATGAATAAGTGATGAAATTTCCCAAAAAGCTTCACATTGGGGGCATTAAGAAAGGACCTAGAAAATGCCATGCTGCCTATAATAAAAATGCACATGGCAAGTTAAGAAAAAATCCCCTCTAAATAGTAGGGATTTTATTCTTTCAAAAAGTAAAAAAATGATTTTCTTAATTTTTTTAAATGAAAATTTGAATTTAAAGAATTTAGGTTCAAATACATAAAACAAGTTAAAGTACATGCTTTCACAAAAACTGTTTCAGCCCAAGTGGTAAAGCGTGTGCACCTCACATGAATTTTTCAGGAGGAAAAAAAAAAGGCGAGTGTGCTAGACAAATTGAAATAGAGATATCGGTATCTTCCAATCTTTGGCTTCTTCCGAACTTATCCCAGCATTCCTCCAAGAAACAGTTTGCAGCGACTAACTCCAGTTGATCTACATGGCGTCGGCCCTGCACCAAGATTCGTGCAACAGCACAGAAGGCGTTCACCAGGGTTGATCCCTTGGCGAACGTTCTCACAAAATCAATGCGCAGGGCAGAACTCTGAATTGTGAGAAAACCCCGAATTTCTTGGTGGCTGATGGTGCTTGATCCCACTCTTGACTGTCAATGTCTACGCATCACAAGCTTGCTGATTGCACTTGTTGCATTGTACAACAGATTCTCAGAATATAGTCTAAATGAGACTGAACTTGAGACAGGTGCAGGTCGCCATCGATGAACCTAACAGCTACTCCCTCCGTCCGGAAATACTTGTCATAAAATGAATGAAAATGGATGTATCTAGAACTAAAATACATTAGATACTTCTATTTCAATGACAAGTATTTCCGGAAGGAGGGAGTACGTCGCCAGAGATGCCATCCATCAGACGGGCTCCCAAACAGTCTTTGCTTTGCGTAACTTGACATGGTACATGCCTAGCTAACAATAGATAAAGATCCTTGAAATGCCAATCACACACCTGAGAATGAAACAGGAGATGTTCAACAAGACAATGGCAAGATCCCAACAGGATCGACCGTCCCTAATATCGAACGGCGCAGAACACGCGCCGGTCCACATCCCCTGATGCATCGACTAAAAACTAAAGATCCATGGATGGCAGACTGCCAGCTAAACCTAACACTAGTTGATGATGGTTAACCAGCTACTAGCCTACAGTCGCCAAGCATTCTGCTGCAACGGCGAACCATGTGGAAACGATGAACTTCCACCCCCTACCGCTACCAAGTTTCCAATCCTACCTTATACACATCGTCCGCAAAAGCAGCACGCCAAGCTCACTACAGTTTTAGTCAGTGACGACATCACATAAACCTGCTCAACAGACGAGAAGCTTTTCCGCTTTTCTCAGCTTCTTCGGAGGAGCTAGAGGAGCTCTCGATCGACTCGTCCTCGGACGCGTCGTCCCGCTCCACCCGCAACCGGTGAGCGTTGTCAGCAGCCCATTGGGCGAACTCTGGGGTCGCTGTGTGTGCCATCAGTGCGTTTCTGGTCGATTCCTCGGTGAACTCCTCCCATTCTCTTTTTGAGTATTTCCGTGGTTCGATGTTGTGGAAGGTGGAGTAGTAGTCTTCGTCTTGATTGGGTGCTACCCTCTTTCCCAGTGCTGAGGGGACCAGACCTGCAAAGCAACAACAAGAGTTGGCTAGTTATTATGTCAAATGCTTCAATGTGTCAAGAGTTGATGGTTTTATAGGTCTTCTGGAGTTAAATATATGCCTAAAAGATCATTAGTTCGTAGTACCAAAGACAAGCAGAGAGCAGGGATGCAAATGGGTCGCCTGAAGGATACTCACCGAGGCTCCAACCATAACTAGTTCACTTGAATGAAGTAAAAATTACACTAGCTAGGGCCAGAGAGCACCAACATCCATCAATTTGCATCCTTAAATATTTCGAGGTTACTTATGACTTATGGCAGTTTTCTATAAGTACAGTACACTGGACTCACAGTAGTATGCGGAACATGATACTGATTACTTTACCTCCATTGGCTAAATTGTTCCAACCATACTGTGTTGTTGTGGCTCTTCCAGTACCCGCCCCTGATGATGGACTTAAGAACTGGACCTGGCGAGTGTTGGGTGATACTTGAGTAAACCTTGGATGAGAAGGCACATTTAATTGTTTTCGCTTCCTGCAGCAGAATCAGCATATTCAGGGCTTCAACAGCAACAGTAAATTCACAACAGTAATTAACTCAAGGGACACTCACCGTGCTGTTGGCTTGTGATTGTGAACTTTCTTTGCTGTCAGTACAGAGCAAATCCACCAGCTAGCAGCTAGTGCAGCCGATGCTAGAATAGGGTCCAGTGTGCTCTACAAGACAATGTCAAACATGAACTTCAAAAGACAATAAAATCTGATGTAGGCATTGACCAAGATTCAGAGTCCTCATAGATGCATGAGAAGAATACTTAGCGTTTGAAAATAAGCCCACCTGCATAACAAAGAACATTGCAACAACACGCATAGCCCACTTTACAAACTGTGCTATTCCGGCATCAACACTGCCATCTTTTGAAATGATAAATCTCCTCACCATCCAATAGCCAAAACCAGCTCCAGTCAAGACTACTGCTACCAGCAGAAAGATTGAAACCTGTAATTCATTTCAATATTTTTTGTTATTTGAAGAGCTTAAAGATTACTCAAAGTAGTGGCAATAAGTATTATCACTAGACAAGACAAGATAATGTGAACCATTTCTAACAGGAACAATAATTGAGAAGTCAGAAGATTGCTAGCAAATGATATAATACCATGCAAAAGGGCGAACAAAAACTAGGCTAAATCATATCCAAGGAATTAGGTCAGTCCATCACAAATATGGACAACAAGGACAAAGCAATCCATTCACATGTCTTCCACACTCAACGGTACTTCCATAATTATGCATTTCTGTGATGACATTGAGCTAATTAATTCTTGATGTAACATGTGGCTTCTGGCCCATGTGGCCTTTAGATATCATACCATGCTTATCCTTTTCTATTAATAATATACTGTAAGAGCCTCTCATGCTGTTTGCTGGGTAAAAAGAAGTATTATTCGATCACCAATTCTATAGTTGATACTTGGATGGATGAATTACTTACAGGGTTGTGCATCTCCTCACTCAAGCCAAAGTTTTCCAGAATAGAGGCAACCATTGAGGAGAAGTAGTGTGCAGCGTAGGAGCCAACACCCAACTAAATATAGGAAAAGGAATGAACAGATATCAAGAATTAGAGAGAATATATTCAGATAGGCAGATTTATGGTGTAATAAAATGTTATAGCATAACGCTGACGATATAGAAAACTTACCACAGATCCATAAATTGTAAGGTAAAATAAACCTTTTTTGCCCATTGGTAGTAGTTTCATCCCCTATAACAAGAACGAGGTCAGAACATTAAGGGAACCAATTCTCCATCAGCAAATAAATAGAAACCTGATTGAGAATGACTGTTCTTTATCATAAATTGTAACCAGGGCCACACTGATTGGCATCATGTGCACTGAGCAAAAATTACGAAACTTGGGGGTGTAGAGTTTTGATTACTGTAACATCAAATTAAATCAGTAACTAGTTATCTACAAGAGTAGAGAACAAGCAAACAAACAAACAGGAACATAATAAAAAATTAACTCCCTCGTCAGAAATGCTCATGATTCCCTATCCAGCAAAATCAGTACCAGTTACAAGAAAATATTCCGTATTAAATGTACTAAAGTAAACACCAAACTTCGTTGTTGGTTGGTCAATCAGACCCTCGCACTGATACACTAAAAAACATCAAATGGTTCAAACACTGATGACTCACAAGATACTAGTCCATCTGTACACCACCTGATGCTACAAGGAGCTACAAAGTTCAATAAAATAAGAGACGCCATTAAGGTATTATCCTACAAAGCTCGCTGTTTATGTCTAAATCACCAAGATGGACCTGACTTTCAAGTATTTGTACAAGAGAACTTCAGATACTACTACGGCATGGTTGATCAAGGGACTATTGAATTACCATAGTGATATGTTGAATCTCCATTGAAATCAAGTTTACAGGGCATACCTATCTTACTTAATGAAGTGTACTGAAGTTTCTAGGTTTGCTAAGAAAAGTCAGCATTGACACTTTGCATATAACCCCAAGATTCCTCATGGTGCCAAACTTTAAACTTGATTAATGGTGTACTCTACTTGAAACTAGCATAAATATCAAAGCCTATTTAACTTGCATCCAGGAAGCTTACATGTACTTAAGAATATGGAACATCAATTAACAAGATTACTAGAAAACATTTTCGAGAAAGCCTTGAAAAATAGGTACCATAATGCATTGATTTCTTTTCACTTCTTTTAACAATGAATATTTATCAAGAGAATCATAAACAGGTATTTGACTAAAACAATACCTGGAAAAGGACAATCAGCACCACAAGTAGGATTCCAAGTGCCATAGAGCTGCTATAGTAAAAAGGTGCCCATTTGCTAACGATGGGTGACAGGAATAACAGGACAAATCCAATACCAAGGCAAGCTAAACGCCACTTCTGAAGCTCTGCAAATTTGATTACACGGAACATGAATGAATTAGTATTTCAGAGAAAAGGGCAGATACTTATGCTCTTAAATATGTGTGACTGGCAGAAACAGAACAGTTTCAGGAAAAGAAATCCTTGCCTTCCTGAATGGAAAGGCTGAAGACAGTAGATTTCTTATCAGTCAGTTTCACATCAACATATCTGCTGGCATATGGAGACTTCACAGCATTCCACGTGCCACCTTGCAGAACTTGCCATTCACCCATCTCACATTGGCACAGATCCGTAGAAGCATTCCTGCAAATGAAAGTTGCTTCAATTTGCTGCATACTAGCAAAGATGCATATATTCATTCTTTTTTCCAGACAATGCAAGACTTACCCATGAAAGCAAATCTGAATTTTCCAATGGAACTTTTCTGGCATTGAATGAGAAACATTCATTCTAACATGTATTTGATTTGCGTAGCTTTGAAACTGCCACCTTGGTATTCCAGAAATGCGGATTCGCTCACAAAAGATTCCACCCATGGACGAGGGAGCAAAAGTCACCTCCGGATTTTCCAAGCTAACATCTGCAGTAATGAATAATTAGGCCAGCATTGGTACACCTTAACACACATAAATATGACAACGAGTAGGGTACCCCCAAAGGGCAGCAAGAACAATGTATTACAACGGTGTGCGATATTGCGACAAGAAGGAAATGAGCAGTAGATCCCCCCAGAATGGACCCCGGATCACGAGTTCTGAGGGCAAATTGCTGAACATATTTGCCCAACAAGAAGGTCACACGATACCTCAAACGAACAGAAAATCGCTCCAAAATCCTACTCGGAAACGAAGCCCCAACCAACAGCTACGGCCTGGGGAGAGGGGACGCATCCCGAAGGCGGGCAGGGCCGCGCAAAAACCCTAAACCCTAGGGGGAGGCCGTAATCGATCCCCGCGCGATCGGGCGCGCGCAGCACGAAGTCAAATCCGGGCACAGAGAGCGGTCGCGGGGCGAGTTTTCGGGGCGGGGGGCGCGAACCTTTGAGGGGGCGTCCGGACGCGGCGTCGGCGTCGGCGTCGTGGGCCTCGCCGGAGGAGAGGATGAGGAGGGCGGCGAGGGAGGTGAAGAGGAGGAGCGCCGGGACCGTGCGCGTGGGCGGCGACTGGGAGGAGGAGGAGGCGGTGGAGGGCGGGCGCGCGGAGCTCGCCGACGAGGAGCAGGCGGTGGCGGCCGGCGCCGGCGCGGCGGCTGCGGCGGCGGCGGGGCCATCTCCCCCGCGGCGGCGGCGGCGCTTCTTCCCTCGAGTTTAAGAAAGCCGCTTCATTTGTGGGGGAAGCGTGGGTCTACCAACTTGCTTCTTCTCCGCTGGATTTATTACGACCAGCCGAGTATATATAGTACATTAAAAAAGGAATTATAGTTTGACCGTTGCAAATAGGCACAAGGATTTTAGGGAAATGAGATTTTATGGCCATTCAAATTCAAAGCTGCAGATATTCTCAAATACAATTAGCTAGCATACCACTCGGCCAAAAAAAAAACAGCTAAAATCAACCGACGGTTTACAATCAACCTATAATCGTCTTCCTCAACCGACACATGCCCCTGGACACACCCATGGATCTCCGTCTCTCCCACGATCCAGTCTCACCCTCTCCCCCGAAATCCCACTCCTTCGTCTTCCCCCAAATCCTCACTGGCCTGCCTGCTGCCTCCTCTCTCCCATTGTAGCAGTCGTCGCCAACTCAGCTCGTTGATGCAGATCTGGGTCGTGCTATGTTTCGTTGCCCAAATCTCATGGTGAAAGTGCAACTAATCCCCTGGTGATTTTGGTAATTAATAACAACATATATCTCATTGAACTAATATCCATTCAAGTTAAAGATTTCAGCAAGTTCAGTGATTGGCATGGCAAGGACTAGTGATTGTGGACCCCTCAAAATGCTAAGGACATGGATTGGCAAAAACTCAAGACTCTACTTTTTTGGTTAAGTGATCCAAGATCACATTGAGTCCATAGGAAAGTCAATACTATTAAAAGGAGATGAGGTGTTGTTTAACGATTTGTTTGCTCAAGTGCTTAGTGATATTGCTCCAAAACCCTCATCCACTTTCTATATCCAAATATGTGCAAAACCCTACATTCCAACTCGGTCCCACCGAAACATACCTATCCGGACCCACCGAGTTCATCTGGACACTGCCACAGCCAAACCCTAACAAATCAGATCCACCAATATGGATCTCGGTGTCACCGAGATGGCCTTGCCAACTCTCTGTTGCATGTTGCAATTATTTCAGTCTTACCGAGTTTTGCAATTGGTGCCATCGAGATGGCTTGCCAACCTTCTGCTGCCTATTGCATTTATTTCGATTTTACCGAGATGATGCAATTGGTGCCACCAAAGTGAGGTTTTTCCCTACCATTGCACATCGGTTGCTCTGAGATGTTTCCTCCGGTACCACCGAGATTTCTAAGGTTCATAACTTGTACACAGGTCGGTGCCATCGAGAATTCTGATCGGTGCCACCGAGTTGAGTCAAAAGTGTGTAACGGTTGGATTTTGTGCGGAGGCTATATATACCCCTCCATCCTTTCTTACTTAGTAACAGAGCCATCAAAACGTGTGATACTTCTTCGTCATATCTATAATTTTTTATTGTTCCATGACAATATTATACAACTTTTACATACTTTTGGCAACAATTTATATGATTTATTGGACTAACCTATTGATCCAATGCCAATGCCATTTCCTGTTTTTTTGCATGTTTTTTGTTTCGCAAAATATCCATATCAAACGAAATCCAAATGCAATAAAAATTTACGAAGAATTATTTTGGAATATATGTGAATTTTGGGAGGTGAGGTGGAATCAACGCAAACGGGGCCCCATAGCCACCACAAGACACCTGGCGCGCTAGGCAGCCCAGGCGCGTGGTGGTGGGTTGTGCCCTCCTCGTAAGTCGGTTGGAGCTCTACTTCGGGCACAAGTAAGCTTATATCCGGAAAAAATCGTGTTAAAATCTTAGCGCAATCGGAGTTATGGATCTCCCGGAATATAAGAAACAATTTTCAGCCAGATCTGGGGAGTGCGAAACAGAAGAGAACAGAGAGGAAGATCCAATCTCGGAGGGGCTCCCTCCTCTCCGCCGCCATGGAGGCCATGAACCAGAGGGGAAACCCTCCTCCTATCTAGGGGGAAGGCCAAGGAAGAAGAAGAAGGAAGGGGGCTCTCTCCCCCTCTCTCCCGGTGGCGCCGGAGTGCCGCCAGGGCTAGGATCATGACGGCGATCTACATCAACAACCTTGCTACCGTCAACACCAACTTTCTCCCCCTCTATGCAGCGGTGTAACCTCTCTTTTCCTCGCTGTAATCTCTACTTAAACATGGTGCTCAACGCTATATATTATTTCCCAACGATATTTGGCTATCCTATGATGTTTGAGTATATCCGTTTTGTCCTATGGGTTGATAGATGATCATGATTGGTTTGAGTTGTATATTTTATTTTGGTGTTGTCCTACGGTGCCCTTCGTGTCATGCAAA